>BQNB010094079.1:0-26204 GCA_026074375.1 Tanacetum coccineum | reverse complement strand
AGTGTCCATAAGCCCATCCAGAACTGGCTTATCATCCATAAAGTAAGTTGTGGTGTGTTTGAGAGTGATTTTTGTGATTTTTGTGATTTTCTCTTAACTACTTAACTTTTTAAAGTTACTTAATTAAAGCAGCTTATAAATAAGATGCATTGAGAGCTTTTTGAACACAAAACAACACAATTAAGAAGCTTAACACTCGAAATTGTAAATTGACTTAAAACCTCAAATTTGCATTAAAACTTGAAAGTGTTACAAAGCTGAAAGTAAAAGCTGTAAACGACTTTAAAAACTAAAATAAGCTGAGTTATATTGAAAATTTAAGCTAAGATATTCTAAAATTAACTAGTTGCCTCAAAGGCTTACAAAAGGCTCTATTTATAGCCGAAGTCTTCTCCTCTTGGTCTTCCAGGATGTGTTTCTTTTGTGAGAGCTTCATTAGGTGTTTTTGTTGTGTGAGGTGATTCTAAGACGAATCCCAGCCTTCAATTTCTTTTGTGCTTCTTTTGAGTCAATCACAGCCATCGAAATTACTTGGAAATGGTGAGGGATTGCCAACATGGCAATTATAAGTATGGGGGGATAGTAGAGTGGTTGAAATGATTTATCTAGGGTGTTTGAGTGGTTTGCAGGGTAAGAGGTATGGGAAGACATCCCTTAGCTGTACCTGGGTTTTGTTGGGCGGGAAAGATGGAGTTTGGGTAGGTTGACAGCTTTGGCCCCTCATTTCTTATAACTTTGTTGCAAACTTCGCCCGGTTTGCAATTTCGACCCTTGTCTTTTACTTTTGTAATACAACTTGAGGTTTGGCAATTTTAGTCCCTTAAGTTGTATTTTCTTCATTTGGCTGACTTTTGACTTTGACTGACTTTGGCTTTCCATCCCGTGCTTGGTTTGGTCGTTTTTGGCTTTCTTTTTGAATATCCGTTTCCTGCACAATACAAATGCAAACATACAAATACAATGTATTTTTGGTACGTTTTTAGTCATTTAAGTCCGTTTTTAATGGAAAATGGTATGTGTAATTAAGCACATACCAATTACTCACTATGGCTAGACATCCAAACACTATTAAATGATCATAGATTAGTTTTTGCTGAAGCGGAATCTCAGAAGGAGTCACATTCCCAATAACAGATGAAGGCATTCTATTTATAAGATAAGTTGCAGTTGTAACACGGTCTCCCCAGAACTTAAGTAGCAGTTTTGCATGAAATTTAAGAGCTCTTGCAGTATCCAAAATGTGTCTATGCTTCTTTTCAACTCTCCTATTTTGTTGAGGATTGTCAACATCGGAGGTCTAAGATACAATTCCTTAACTTAACAAATAAGGTCCACACTATCCTTTAACAAACTCTTGAGCATTGTTAGATCTTACTATCTTAACTTGCTTTCCAAACTATGTGGATACAATGGTTATGAAAGACTTAAGTGACTCAGATGAGTTAGACTTTTTTTCAAGTAAGTACACCCAAGTCCTTCTACTATAATCATCAACTATTGTCAAGAAGTACCTACACTTACCATTTGTTGGAACCTTATAAAGACTCCAAATATCAATATGAATAAGCTCAAAAATGTTGGTACTTTGGCAATCACTTAATGGATACAACACTTTGGTGAATTTAGCCATAGGACAAGCAATTATTAAAACAAGTTTTAGTCAAGGAAACAAGCAATTCATTCATATGTTTCAACTTTAAGTCAGATACATGACCAAGTCTGTGACGCCACAAAGCATATGAACTAGAAACATCCTTATTAACAACTGAAAAAGCAAACTTCTGCATAGTGGAATGTACCAAGTTAGTAAAGATACTGTCAACCTTATCATAAGGCACATTGATGAGGTAAAACAATCCAATCTTCATCTTACCCAATCCTCTCACCTTCCTTGTTGTCAAGTCATGGACAACACAAAACCTTAGGTAAAAAGAAACAATACATTAATTATCCTCTGTCAATTTTGGCATAGATAGCAAACTAAACTTAAAAAGATGGTACTAACAATACATCTTTAAGTAACAAACCATTATTCAATTTCACTTTTCCTACATGAGATACTACTGAAGTATCACCATTTGGTAGTTTAATTTGTGGTTTGATTTTAAGCAAATATGGGTCAAACACAAACTCATGTACTGGTGTCATATGATCAGATGCACCAGTATCATAAATCTAATCCTCTAATAGTTCAAGCAAATCAATTTGACTATTAAGACATGCATCCTGTTGCAAATTAGTGATCAATTTTTTCATCAGCACCACTAAAAGTACCTATTTCTTGCATACTCCTCAACAATTTCTCAAACTATTAAGGAGTAAAGGTAATGTTACCACTTTCCACATGTGTTGCAGTTCTTGAAACGAATTGATTCCTTCCTTGCATTTGACCAGGTTTGGCTTGTTTTGCTTGTAAGCCTTTGGACATTGGATGCCATGGAACCTTCTCCCAACATTTCTCTGGTGGATGCCATTTGAAACCACAAATTGCACACTTGTTTTTTACATTCCCTTTGATGTACAAAGCAGTTGTCTCAACATTTGAAGCAGATCTAAACAACATTATTTAGGATTCTTCTTGTTGAATCAGAGAACATGCACTTTCCACATTTGGCAAAGGAACAATCATCAAGATCTGACTTCTTTAATGACTATAGTGATCTTCCAAACCATTATAAAATTGAAATAATCTTCGTTCCTCCTTCTGCTTGTTCAATGTAACCAAGAACACAACAATTTTAAGTGTAATTGCACTAATCACATGCAACACATTCAGATCATCCAACTCCTCCCAAACACACTTCATTTTTCTATAACACTCACCAACTGAACTCCCAGACTGAGTAATCTTATATGTATACTTGTTCAACTTGTACTTCCTTGATCTATCACTCCAAGTGAATAATCTTTCCAACTGTTTCCAAATCTTACTTGTTGTACCAATGAACATGATTGATCTTGCTATGGATTCACTCACATACCCCATAAGCTAACAAATCACCATGTTATTACGCGTGTCCCAAAGCTCAGCAAGATTAGGATCTGTAGTGGATGGAATCACAATGCCCTTAATGAATCTTAACTTGCGTTTGGTAGAAAGACCAATTTCAATTGCTCTACATCATGCCCTGTAGTTCTGAGCCCCAATTAGTTTCTCTTGAACAATCAATGAACTATGACCATTTGATGGATGAAGATAGAAAGGATTCTAAAATAGTAAAGGTTGTGTAGCTTCTACCATCTTCTTGAATCAAGAATCACAGAGTAATTACGCGGTAACGATAGAAAAAAGAGTTATGAACACACTAGACACACTCTTGCACACGTGTGTAACAGGAATAATGATTTTGTAATAAAAATAACGGTCATTAATGGATGCTCTGATACCATGTGATGTTCTAAATAGAGAAAAGAAAATGGAAAAGGTTGTTTTTTCACTGAGTAGGAAATGTTGTAACTAAAATACAAATATAAAGAAGAAAGAAAATAAAAAATATTACATTCCGATCCCTACACTATCAAACTATAACCATGTACTTTTACAATTAACAAGAGAACTGACGCTGCAAATTAAATGTGGAGAAAAAAAATCTTAAGGGTCCGTTTGTTATGAGGTATTTGGATTTGGAGAATGGTTTCAAAGAAAAACAATTTGTTTAGTATGGGTATATGGGTTACACAATAGTGTTTGACACCTCTATGGAAAGGTTTTCATTAAAGATACAAAGTGTTGGGAATTATGCATTCCTGACTTTGTACCGCTAGTTATATTACTTAGTACCGCTAGTTGTAATTTGTACTGACAGTACAAAATGTTAAGTACTGATCAGATAGTTAGTACCATTAGTATAAAGTAGTTAGTACCGTTTATGAGATATGCATGAGATATCTTAGAAAAGGATATGCATGATCTTTATACGCGTTTTGTAAATCCCATTAGGGTTTCTTTAGTCTATAAAAGGAACCCTATGCATAGTTAGTAGATATAGTTCTACACAGATCATAGAGATCGAATAGTAATCATAGCTTGTAATCTGTAACCTAGGCAGATTCAAGGTTTAATATAAAAGTTCTTTTGTGATATTCAATATTGTTCTTCTTAGCATTATTGATTAGATTCCGCATAATCAATAGTGTTTACTCAGTGTTTCATTATTGTTGCTTTAGAATTATCTAAAGGAGCAAACTCTTTGCAAGCTGAAGGTTAAGATCTATTCAGTAAAACGATCCAACAAGTGGTATCAGAGCTTGTGTGGAAACTCTGAATAAGAAGAACTCAATTGTAAGATGGCAGAACAAGACATTCCTCCACCCACTATCACAGCAATGAAAATCCCTATCATCAGGAAGGGTGAATACGATATTTGGAGCATGAGAATGCGACAATATATCTGTCACACAGACCATAACCTATGGGATGTTATTGTCAATGGAGATCTAGAAGAAGAGCCTGCACCAACTGGAGAAACATCTGCTCCTCCTGCTCCTAAGACTGCCAAACAACTGGCTGCTAGAAGGAATCAGGAAAGAGTTAAGAGCATCTTGCTTTTAGCAATACCTGATGAATACCTCCTCAAGTTTCACAATGTTGCAGATGCTAAATCACTTTGGGAAGCAATCAAATCAAGGTTTGGAGGTAATGAAGAATCCAAGAAGATGCAGAAAAATGTCCTAAAACATCAGTTTGAAAATTTTTCTACTGCATCAAATGAAAGTCTGGACAAGGCTTATGATAGGTTCCAAAAACTCATAAGTCAATTGGAGGTTCATGGTGCTCCAATATCAAAGGAAGATATCAACCAGAAGTTCCTAAGAAGTCTTCCTCCTTCATGGAATCAAATTGCTCTAATCATGAGAAATAAGCCAGACATTGATGAGATTGATATTGATGACCTCTACAACAACCTTAGGGTTTATGAAGATGAGATGAAAAGGTCTTCAAGTTCCACATCTAACTCTCAGAATTTGGCTTTTCTCTCCTCTGAGAATACTAACAGTACTAATGAAGTTAGTACTGCCAGTGGAGATTTTAGGGTTAGTACTGCTGGAGGAACTAGTCAAGTTCCATCTACTCCATGTGCTCATGATGTAGCTTACTCTTTCTTTGCACAACCAACAACCAGTCCTCAACTTGAGAATGAGGATTTTCAGCAGATTGATGGAGATGACTTAGAGGAATTGGATCTTCGATGGCAGGTGGCTATGTTGACTGTCAGAGTAAAGAAGTTCATTCAGAGGACAGGAAGGAACATGGATTTCAAGGAAAAATGACATGTTTCACTTGATAAATCAAAAATTGAGTGCTACAACTGTCACAGAAAAGGGCATTTTGCTAGGGAATGCAGATCTGGAAGGAATCAAGGGAGAAGATCTTATGGTGACAATGGCAGGAGCAATGCACCAACAAATGAATCTTCATCACAGGCACTGGTGGCTCAAGATGGTCTAGGAGGCTATGACTGGAGCAATGATTTTGAAGTAGAACCAGTCAACTATGCTTTGATGGCAATCTCCTCTTCAAGCTCATCAAGTTCTTCTGACAGTGAGGTACAAAAATGTTCTAAACAATGTCTTGAATCATTTAAAACTCTTCAAAAGAACTATGATACTGAAAGAGAAAAACATAACAAAGCAAAACTAGAAATCAGGGGTTATGAGATAGCCTTAGAGTCACTAGAATCTAGGATTCTTGGACATGAAAAGAATGAATTGGCTTGGGGTGAAAAATATGAGTTTCAAAACTATGAGCTTAAATGCAGAGAAATAAAAATTAACAACCTTAATCTAGAATTAGAAAAGGTTGTTAAGGAAA
Organism: Tanacetum coccineum; assembly: GCA_026074375.1. NCBI lineage: Eukaryota > Viridiplantae > Streptophyta > Magnoliopsida > Asterales > Asteraceae > Tanacetum > Tanacetum coccineum. The sequence goes on along the minus strand of BQNB010094079.1, from coordinate 20,392 downwards.
GAGATGATTTGAAACTAAAGATAGAAAAATAGGAAGAATCGTCCAAGAATTTAGATGAATTACTCAACAGTCAAATGAGTGCTAGAGATAAAACTGGTTTAGGATATGGCACACAATTGAATGAAATGAGTAACAATTCTGAAACTGATAGTGAGATTAGTTTGAGTGTTTTTGATGTCAGATCTAGTGATGAAGAGTCCACACCAGTTAATGATATGCTTTCCAAAGCAGATGGGTATCATGTTGTTCCCCCTCCTATAACAGGGAACTTCTTAACCCCAAGAGCTGACATATCATTTGCAGGTTTAGATGAATATGCCATTAGGAAGAAAATCATTGAGTCAAAAACAACTGATCTTAATACTAAAACAAGTGAGACTGTAGGTAAAACAAATGAAGTAAATACTCAAAAACCTAAGACAGTCTATGAATCAGTTAACAGAGATAAGGTTATCATTGAGGATTGGAACTCAGATGATGAGGATGATGTGTCTGAAGTGCAAACAGTTAGTCCTGTTAAGACTAATGAATCTCAGACAGTTAAACCTAGAGTTGATAAAATTGGTCAAACTTTTCAGAAACAAGGAATTGGATTTAAGAAAATAAAAGCTTGCTTTGTCTGTAAAAGTACTGACCATTTGATTAAAGATTGTAACTTTCATGACAAAAAGAGTCAAGAGCCTAAGTTGAAAAATGTGGTCAATACTGGTCCAAGGGTGAACAAACCAGTATGGGATAATGCTAAAAGGGTTAATCATCAAAAAATTTCAAATAAATTGAAATACCCTCATTTAAGAAAGACCATTGCCTCTATCTATGCAGAATCAGCCATTGCCTCCCTAATGTTTTTCGGTTCAGCAGTACTCACGGTGAGCGCAGACATACACATTTCAGGATCTATTGCAAGTTGTCATCTTGTTTGCACTGGCTTGGATGGATTTTCATAAACTGTTATAGCGGTGGTCTTTTTGGTCCATCACGTATCAGAATCGTGTGGTTGATAGAAGGTATGCATATTTGAATTATCAATATTGCGTGAGGAAGACTCAGTAACTTCTCATAGCGTTGTACAAAAAGGATTGATAAATTCATCATGTTGGAACCGTGTATCTGCTGCTTGATTGTCATTGTTTTACTCAGCATTAACATTTGTAGTTGGAGTTGTTGGTTCTGTTGAAGATTGAATATTCGTTATAGGTAGTGTATCTTGTTGTTTAGAATTATCGGTGGGAGAAGAAGACTTGTTGACACTTGAAGTACATGCATTGAAAAATTCATCGCACAAAGGACCTAATAGAAGATCCAACTCTTGTTGTGACAAAGCTATTGTATCTGCTGAAGGATAAACATTTTGTAGTTGGGGTACGGGGCCAGAGTTGTCATAATCTGACGCCTTTTGTCATTGGGGAACAAGGCCTGAAGTGCTATTATCAACAGACATCTCTGTCATCTATTTGATTTCATCAAATTTAATATGTATGGATTTAAGTATCAATCAGGTTCTCTTGTTGTAAACTCTATATCCCTTAGACTGAGTGGAGTATCCTACCAAAATGCACGGATCCCTTTTTTTCATCTTGTTCAGATTTTTTCCATCTCTGGTTAAGTAACAGGTGCAACCAAAGATGTGAAGGTGTCTAATTAAAGGTTTCCTGTCATTGATGATGTGATATGCAGTCTTCTCATGTGTTGGGATGATTATAGATCTGTTTTGAGTATAGCATGCAGTTACAATTGCTTCAGCGCAAAAGAACAAAGGAAGTTTAGAAGCTGAAAGCATCGTTCGAGCAACCTCAACCAGAGTATGGTTTTGTCTTTTGACAACGCCGTTCTGTTCAGGTGTTCGAGGAGTGGATGTTTGATGCTCAATTCCTTCTTCTTTGAAATATGCATGGAGTGTCTTGTTTAAGAACTCGGTGCCTCTGTCAATTAGAACAGTAATCACTTGAGCTTGAAGATTGCGTTGAATCATCTTGAGAAAATCTTTTAGAACTTCTGGTGTTTCATCCTTGGATCGTAGAAAGAGAGTTCGAGTATATCGGGAGTAGTCGTCAATAATTACCAGAATATATTTTTTCCCATTTATGCTTTCAACACGCATAGGGCCACATAAGTCCATATGAAGCAAATTTAGCCAGCCTTTTGAACTTGGAACAACCTTTGTCTTAAATGAACTTCTTTTTGCTTTACTCACTTCACAAGAGGAACATAGTTGATCCTTGACATATTTAATTATGTGCTAAGAAAGGAATCAAAAGGGAGTTTAGTGTAGCTAGAACTCCACAGCAGAATGGTGTTGCGGAAAGGAAAAACAGATTTTGTTACTCCTACAAAAGCTTCAAGGGAGGCTCAAGAAGAAGAAATCAGTCCTACAATCTTAGAGGCAGCTAAAACTTTGTCAAAAGTTGCTTCTCAAAGTGTTAGCAAAGCAAAGTCGACTGATAAGGGCAAAAGATACAAGAGAAGAGCAAGGTCTATGGCTAAAAAGATTGATACTGGATTGGATGCTGAAGAAGAGATTAATACTGGCAGAGAAGAGATTAATACTGGTATTGAAGAGGTTAGTACTGGTAGTACTAAAGTTGAGTCTGGTACTGCTATTAAAAGGGGTCAAAGGAAGGAAAGGCTCCAATGTATTGAAGAGGAATCCAGGCTACTCACAAAACAAAAGGAACAGAATGATTATAGAGAGGAAGCTGGATTGGAAGAGGCTATAAATGCAGCTCATTGATGAAGAAGTTGCAAAGCAGAATTCATTAGATAAAATGGTAGCTAAAGAATGGGCAAAGATAAAGCTTTTAATCAAACAACAAAAGAAAAAAAGTTCAATTTCAATTTTTGAAGCTTAATTTTAATACTTGAAAGAATGACTGATCTATTAAATCAAACTAGAAGCAAATGCAGAGTTACAAAAGATGTGTTGGAAAGGATTTGCCTGAACAAGATTTTGTCAAAAAGAATGGCAAGGAAAATGTGAATCAAAGAAAGAAACAGCTTTGGCAGAGGAAAGAGCTAAGGCAAAGAGAAAACAAACCATAACTCAGTCGATGAGTGTAAGAAACTATATGTCAAACTATCTTAAGATCAAAGGATCTTGGAAGCTTCCTACAGTTAAAGAAGTTGAAGTTTAGAAGAAATTAAAGAAAAGTTTGATAAGTTAGTTAGCAATTGACATTTTGGTTCCTATAAATATTAAGTCTACAAAGGCAAAATTGAAAAGATATGGAGAAGAGCTTCAGAAAAAAGACTTCAAAGAAATAAAGGTTTAATGATAAAGATGTTCCAGCTATAGGAGACAAAGTTGCTGAAGTAAAGGAAGAAGAGCCAGTAAAAAGAACATGAAGAAAGACGAAGCAAAAGGCTAAAAGGTATACATGATGACAAAGAGTCACAAGAATATTCAGAAACTGATAAAGAGGATTCAGTTGAGGCAAGGAATCCTACTCCTTTGACTACAAAACTGATAGAGTAGTAAAATTGGGAAGATATTTCAGCAAGGTCAAAGGAATTAATTTATCATATAATGATAGCAAAATAGAGTTGATACATCTACATGAGCTTTGGAGCTATGGTTTAAAGACATCACAAGAGAGATCTTATAGAGTTGTAAGCAGGTGGTAAATGCCAGAAGTAAGGAACTAATAGGCGCTGAAGATGCTTATGACAGAGGTGCTTGGAATGATCTCAGGACTAATGTTAAAGGTCAAGGAATGCCACGTGGATATGGAATAAGCACACGAATAAAGGAGATCTTACACTAAATCATGCCCAAAAGAAGAACAAGAGGTCACATCACGGATTGCCACGCTGGCAATCCGTGTGCTCATCAAAACAATCCAAGGGCCAAGAATAGAGATCCAATGATTGGCAAGATTCAAGGGCAGAGATTTATGGGAACGTCTGACAAACTCCAATGCCTAGAAGCATCTCCTCAGGGCTATAAATAGCCTCTCACATTCACACACACGATATCTAGTTTTAGCTTTTAAAAATTTAGTTGATGTATTTTTTTTAGCTTTTAAACTTTAGCTTTTGTAATTTTCAAATTCAGTTATTGTAATTCATTTTCAAAAGGTTGTAACCAATTTTCAAGTTAATGAAATTTAGTGTCCTTTTATTTAATCTGTCATAAGCTCTAGTAATCTTCAAATGATTGTCAGTCACTGTTTCAAAAGCTCCTAATAAGCTCATACAAGCTCTTTGAGTCTCTAAGCTCAAATTGAGCTATTAATAAGCTTTTAATATACTTAAACCAATAAAATCAGTCTTAATACCTTTGCTTATTATGGATTTGAGCTACTTGGATGATAAGCTTAATTTGGAAGAGCTTATGGGACCCTACCAGCTTATCCATGGATAAGCTGAAGCTTGTAGACAACTCAATTGAGCCTTTATTGCCTTTGTTTAGCTAAGGCTTTAGTAAGTTTTCATTTAGTTTTACTGTCTTAATTTTCTAGCTTAATTTTGCTTATTATGCTTATTAGTTTACTTATTAGTAGTTAAACCTGTCTTATTATGCTTATGAATGTTATTGCTTATCTGTTTTTATAATTATAATGCTTAGATCTTAGTTTTCTTCATGATCTATCACAAATCATTGAAAAACCAAAAATAAAGCTTATTCGTTCTGGCTTATTTGCTCCTTGTTATTTGCTTATCATAGTTGTCTTAAGCTACTTGTTATCTGGTAATTAAGATTTGAGCTTTAAATTTCTGTTTCATAAGATAAAATGGAATGGATCATAGTTAAAGGGGTGTTTGGGTCAGCAACACTAACCATATGTTAGTGCTGTTTTTGGCTCTTTGGTCTTTTGTGTTTATTTTAAATCTTAAATTTAGGTTAGTTCAAGCTGTTTTTATAAGTTAGATTTGTGTTAGTTAAGTTTTCAATAGTTAGTATCATAAAAGCTTAAATCTGTCTAGTTTTCTCGTTAATTTGTGAATATAAAAAATTACAAAGTTGGTAAAAGAACACCAACAAATAATACCTTCAATTAAGGTATTATCTATAATAAGTTCCCAACTTGAATTAAAGATTTAAAAACTTACCATTTGTGTCACTTACGAGATACAGCTCACCTTAAAAAGTAAAATTTTTAAGAGCTACCGTGAAGTAAGTTTGATTATTTGGTTCAAGTTGTCTTTCTCGTTGTCCGTTAAAATTAGATTGAGAATAAACTTTTGAAAAAACCAAAAATATTTCTTTTTATTTTCTTTAAATAGTGCATGCGCACTAGACGTTCCAATTATCCTAAAAATTCAAACGTCACAATTCCAAGACGTCGGAAAAAACAAATTTCTAACATAGTCGAACCCAAGATTCGAACTATTGTTGCACCAATGGCAGAACGTACCATGGAGGAGTTACTCCGTGCCCCTACAGAAGGGTACAGAGAAGCTATTGTTTTACCAGAAATCAATGCAGATCATTTTGAGATTAAGACGAATTTGCTTCAATTGGTTCAAGCTAACCCATTTTACAATCGTGAGAGTGAGAATCCTCATGCTGATATTAATAGTTTCAAGAGAATTACCTCGACTTTACGATTTAGGAATGTGCCTAACGATGTGATTAAGCTTATGATGTTTCTATATTCGCTCGAGGGAGCCGCTAAAACTTGGTACGAGAAAGAACCACCAAACTCAATCTTGACTGGGAATGGAATCTGTTACCAAGTTTCTGTTTAACCAATTTTTCCCCCCTTCGAAAACCACTCACTTAAAGAATGAAATTTCTCGATTTACATAAAAATTCGAGGAGACTTTTAGTGAAGCATGGGAACGATTTAAGGAGTTTCTTAGAGCATGTCCCCATTACGGATTTAAGGGAGTTTAACTCAAGTTGATTACCTTTTACAACGTGTTTCAATACGAGACATGAACAAGACTCCTTAAATGCTGCGGCGGGTGGAAATCTTTTGAGTAAACAACTAGAGAGGCTTTAAACATAATAGAGAATAAATCAAAAGTTCGTTATTCACTTAATAGATCAAATGCTTCTAGGATGAATGCTACTTCTAGTAAAATGAATGAGAGAATCGATAAGCTTGCGGATCAACTTTCGACCTTAGTCGAGATTGTTTCTAAAAAAGTTGTCACTCCCGCTCCGGTTAAAGCGGTTGAGGAATCTTACGTTACTTGTGGTGGTGCCCATTCTTGGTATAATTGTCCAGCTACCGATAACAATCAGGATAGTGTTTGTGCGACTACGAGAACTTACAATCAAGTTAACCCCCCAAACCATGTTAGTAATCAAATGGCACCACCAGGTTCTGCTCCGGTGCAAAACAATGGTCAAAATAAGTTTAATCAGAATCATGTTCAAGGGAATAATTTTAATCGGGGAAATAATTTTCATGGAAATCAAGGTTTTAAAGCTCAAAATAATCATGCTCCAAAATTTTCAAAAAAAGGATTTCAAAAACCAAACCTTTTCATAGATTCCTATAATCAAGTTCAACAAGAGATTTTTAAATGATTTTTCAAGGTTTACAAGTGGAATAATGATCAGATGTTAAGGAACATGCTAAATTCAAATCAATTCGTTGGTTGAAAGGAGACCTTAAGAAATGAAATTCAAAACACAGAAATCTCAACAAGCCGTCATGATGAATTTTTCAACAAACCATTTTTCAATAATTTGCAAAACATGATTGTGGATTGTTTCAAACCCAGCTCAAACTTCGGGTACTTGGTTCTAAGTTTAATTACACATACCTTTTACCTTTAAAAACAAGTTAAAATAACCAAAAACGGACTTAAAATGCCAAATATATGCTTGTTTTGCTAATTATGTTGTATATGCTTGTTTTGCTAATTGTGTTGTGCAGGAACGGATATCTAAGAAAAGGATGAAAAACGAAGCCAAAACGACAAAACCGGACACGGAATGGAAAAGCGTGGAAAAGACAAAGTCAAGACAAAGCCCAAGTGTGAAAAAGTCAACCCCGACAAATCCAAAGTCAAACTCGAAGCCACAAGTGAAGAAAAAAAAGTTTAGGGGCTAAAGTTGCCAAGTCCCTAACTTATTTAATGAAGGGAAAGAAGAAAAATACTTGCAAGGGCTTAAACTGCCATTTCACCAAAGTATTAACCACAAGGGTTATTTCTGCCAACCCTCCAAAGATGTAACCCAAAAGGACTTAACTTGCAATATCCTTTATAACATTCAGGGGGTATTTTTGCCAAGTCCCCAAGCGATTATAAACCCAAGGACTGAAATTGCAAAGACATATATAACCTTGAGGGGCTATTTGTGTCAAACTCCCAAACTTCACCCCTGGTTTTAAAAGTACTGTATATCTTCATCAACCCTTTCCCGCCAAATTCATAATACCCCACAACCTGTCTCTGTCAACTTCGTTGACCTCCCCACATCCCTCCAAACCTTTCACAATCCTAAACCCTACCCCCACATGGCCACTTATCCACGGTGGCAATCCAAAAACCCACAATTCGATCAAGGGTTTAGATTTGAGACCTTGGGCACCAAGATAAACCAAGGGCCAGGATTGCCTTTGTGTTTACACACTCACAACAAGCACACAAGGCTGTTTTGTGTCTACAAAGAAGCACACAAGGAGAGAAGACAAAAGTGCAAACCCTAGCTTATTTTGCTATATAAAGCTTTTGTAAGCCATTGTGGCAAGAGTTAGTTTTTTTTAGTGTGTAATTTTTAGAAGTTCAGTTTTTAAATATTGTAACTCAGTTAAATTTTTATGTACGTGTAATGTTTTTAATGAAAATTGAGATTTAACTTTCACATTGTGTTCTAAGTTACTTGTGTTTCTTTTAAAACCATATAAGCTCTTAATATAAGCACTTTCTAACCTGTTTCAAACTTTTATACAAGATACCAAGAAAAATTAAAAGGAAAAAAAAGGGTCACTGTTTGATCAAGCAAATGGATGAATGAGCAGTCTTGGATGGCTCATTGGGTGCTTAGTATAGCTTATTTATAAGCTTGGGTAGGTTTTAGAGCTTATTTAGGTATTCATTTACTCCTGTTTTGAGCAAGGAGCCAAGGTATACTTCTTTTTAATTTTGCACTTAAAAGTTTACTGTTGCAGATTATTTCAGCTTATTATGACTTAATTGTGCTTTATTTTGCTTTTGCTTTTTACCTTTTAGTGCTTAACCATACTTGTTTAATACTTGTCTTTTAAAATTTGTGCTTAAACTAGCCTTTATAGTTTTAAAATCCGTTTTTAAGAATATAAATGGGTGTTTGGTACAAGCCCAAAATGGGTCAAAATAGTATCATCATGGGTTGTGGTCATGTGGCCAACTTTGGCTTAAGTTATTAAGCCCTTTTGAGTCTGTTTTCAAAAGTTTTCAAGTCCAAAAGTTGTTTTTCAAGATTTCTCATTGTTCTCTTAAAACTGTTGGTTTTAAAAGAAGCTCAAAGAGCTTATTTGGATAAGCTTTAAAAACCTGAGTTGTGGTATCAATTTTGTGTCATTTATATGTGTTAAAATCAACTAGTAGAAACCTTAGGGGTTCTTTGTGTTTTGCACAAATTCAGTCAACATTTTTTTAAAAGTTTTTCATAAAATGCAAACTGCCTATTTTCTTTTTGTAAAATTTCAGCAGCTTTAAGGTGTATTTTAGGATGCCTGAATATTTGAGCATAAGCTCTCTTAAGCTATGCTCAATCTGTCTTAACTTTATTTTTATTTTGTGCTTATTATTGACTAGCTTTTTTATAAGCTGTCAAAATTAACCTTTTTTTTTGTATAATTTGCGCCTGGTGCTATGGGCTTGGTCTTTAAGCCCACTTTCTAGCTTATTAGGGGACTTTTGCTCATGATTTTGGCTTTTCTAGAAAGCATAAGGCCCCTTTATTAAGCCCTAGCTTTTCAGACCTTAGCTTGGCCTCTAGGTAGCTTAAATTTAAGCTCAAATTAGGCCTTTGATTTTTTTTAGCATAGTGTAAGAAAATAACTTAATTCCTTTTTTGGCTTATTAGGTGCTTATTAATGGTTGAATTTAGCTCTTACTTGCTTATTAGGATTGCTAGTGGCCTATGTTTGCTTATTGTTCACTTTCCTTGCTTATTGTGTGTTAATAGTCATTAAGTAAAGCCATTTTTGCCTTAAGCTTAGTTAAGCTTTCTGAATAGTTTAGCCTTTTTCAGCTTATTTAGTTGCTAGATTTTAACTCATAAGTGCTTATTAGGTTAGGTTTTGATATTAATCCCCTTTAGCTTATTTGTTCAAATATTAGCTTATTAGTCCAAAAAGCCATAAGGAAAAAGCCATTTTTGCCTTAAAACTCATTTAAGCTAGCTGTCTGTTTTCAATAAGCTTTCCAGCTTATTTTTAGCTTTTCTCTTATAAGTATTAGTGACTAAATAATGTTAAGCTCAAGGTTGCTTCAACTAGTTTTGTTTAAAAAGTTTTTCTAAAAAAAAGAGGAGATAAGGGGAAACCCGGGTGAGCAAGACTCGAACCCGGGTCTCAACCCTCAATACACCTCTTTTATATAACCTCTCTTACCGCTGTGCCCTTGGGTCTTTTCTGTTAGACCCTTGGGCACCTTGGTATTTAAGGGGGTTTTGTCCCTTAGGCTTATAAGCTCGTTTGAGCTTATTTTTGGCTTATTTATAAGCCGAATTTTGGGTTTCTTATTTTTCTTAGGATAGTTGTAGGATCAAGTAATTTTAGTAATTTTTTCAGAATTTTTAAAAATAGTTTAGTATTTTTTATAATTTAATTTCGTTAAAGTTTTTAATATTCCATAAAAAATCAAAAATTATCAAAAATATAATTTTTCTTTTTGGGAAATTTTATTTAGTCATATTTTACGTAGGAAAAATAGAAAAACTTTCGTAGGGTTAATTTTGCAAACTTTTGATTTTTAAAGAACGGGTCTCGGGTACGGTTCTTGACTTGACTCGTTTTTGGGTCAAACGACCTCCGTTTTCAGTCTAGTTTTTTTAAACTTCGTTATTTGTCATTTAGAATCTATTTTAGCTTTTAAATTTGTTTTAGGGTTTAATTTGCAAAATTTAGGTTTTTGACCCTCGTTTTTCGTACCCGTTTTAGGATTTAAGTTATTTAGCTTTCATTTTTAGTTTTTTTTCTCAATCGTTTTTGCTTGTTATTGATTAATTTAGCTTTCTACACTCTCAAATCATTAATCTCATTCAAACTCCAATTTTCTGACTGTATCGATTCTCCAGCAAAGCCTCGTTGGGGATAAACGACCCGGGGATATTCTATACTACTTCTCGGTTTTATTGATTGTTTTTGGATTATACTTACTATATATTTTATATTAATGTAGATATTCTATATAAGAGGTGCTAGTTTAGCTCATCCAATAGTTTTCAACATAATTGTGATATTAGGTTTTGGCTATATAAATTTATATTTTCAAGTAAGCAAAATTAAAAGAAATTTTTTTTATTTATTTATTTTTATTTATATATTTTTTTAAAGTTATAATAAGGATTTCTAAAATTTGAAGTCATAATAAAGTTTTCCAAGAATTTGAAGTCAAGGTAACCAAACGCAATGATACCGATACAAAAGAATATATTTTTTTAATAAAAACATTTTTCAGAACGCGGGTTGAATAATATATTCACAATATTTGTGTTTATTTGTATCTTATAATGCATAAGTTTTGATGGTAAAGAGATGTACCAGTTGAAAATACAAGTGGATTCCACGTTTTAAACAAAAATAGTGTTTCAAATACTACTTCGATCATGTACATGTTTTGTTATAAGGACCTCGATCGTATACGTATAGTACCATCTTCGAAACACAATGCCAAGGGACGATAAATTGTTCTCATGGTTACACAATTAACAGTATCAAGTAAGGTTTCGTTCTCGTAATCTATCAATCCTTTTATCTAAAATGGGTCTTCCATGCGATGGTCATAAAACCAAACACATAGTGTGATACACACCTATCTTAAGTGTGTTGCTCCCCAAAGAAAACTAATGATGTAATCCGTAATCATCAAACACATTCAAGAATCACGACAATGTTTAAGTAACTGGTTTCCACGTAAAAAAAACAATGTCATCAACATAGTGGGATGAGAAATAGTCGTTTGCAATACGCACGGTAAGGTAAGGACAAAACACCGCGCATTTCTGCTTTCGACCTTAGTCTCTCTATAGTCGCGTTTCATCCACGTTGTTTGAGTATCTACATCCACACATCCAAGCCTCACCCATCATCGAGTGAATTCTTCAAAGGTCTTAAGTCATGTAGCAACTTGAAGCCTAATTTCACAACTCATCTTAACAAGAACTGTCATGAAATCAAGGTAGAAGTTGATAAAAGGCCTAATGTTTTTGAAAAATTGACCCAATTTTGGGGTCGCTCAGAAACAAAATATTGAATTACTGAATAGGGTGTTGGCTATCAAGCATTGATTGCTTATTATTAGAGCCTAACGGTTGGCTTAATAACATGACGAAATAAAACGGAGACATGACCAAAATATAGGTCGACGTAGCTCTAATAGCGAAATAACGAACGTCTCTACATGTCGTGCATATATAGATCACCTGCTGCTCGCCTTGAGTTCTTACTCGAAATCTATCAACGAGTCCTTCTCAGGTGCTTATGCAGGGTAAAGGTACGAAAAGTATTTAGGTACACGTTGCGACTCACTCGCGAAATCATTAGCGCGTGAAGACGATCTATGGGACATATTATGACTATAACGGTGTCCTAGATGACAAGGTGCTTAGGAACAGTGTGACACTATAATGATAGTAACCGACGTGAAAGCAAATTCAGAATATAAATAGATCAATCCAAATAAGCATGATGTACTAAAATCAAATAGTGGACATCTAAAAGCATGCATTGTATGGTGCACATAATTCCTAGTATGCTTTTCAGTGACTAAAGTGGAAAGTCGGTTTTTAAACTTGTTTAAAATAATGACTATACCTAGTGTTGCATGATACTCCCTGAATTAGACATAGTTGATCAAGTTATGTCTAATTTAGGTCTAATGATGCAACCACTCGGACTAGTCGACTCATTTCATGTTCAGTGTTTTTAGAAAAAGAAAATCATTTTGGTTATAGTTTGGATTTTTATTTTTGAAAATAAAACTGGCGTTCTCTATAACCTGGCTTTGATACCAATCTGTCACACCCCACCAAGGCAGAAATACGAGGTGTAACATATCAATAAACATCACACAAGATGATAGATAAAAACATCATACATGATTTAATAAAAGTAAAGTTATCCGAATTACAACATCTTCAAAAACAAATTTAAAAGTACATGAAACATCATAAGATTGTTTCTATCCGATCATGGATATTCAGAGACAAGGTTCTTGTAATTATGGTGTGTCTTGATAATACTGAAAAACATGGCTCTATAGTTGCATCCTATGGTAACGGCACCTGAAAAAGCATGTTAAAATGGTCAACTATCAAAATATTGTTTGAGCTCTCAAGATTATATACAAAAAATGTAGTTTTAGAAAATAGTAGATGTCCGATAAAAGTTTGCCTACTCAATGGCAAGTTATCAAAAACCATTATCCAAACCAAAAATCAATTTCTAAATAAGTTGAGAGTCCAAAACAATTCAATGTATATGTATGCTATAGTGATTTATGCGAGGTACTACTTAAACGTATTCAGCCTAACCGTTCCAACATCCAATTAAGTTCTAGTTATATAGTGTGGCACAAACACTTAGTACTATGCACCCTTGTACGGGGAGTGGGGATGGGCTAATCTCCTAATAGCGACTATCTATAAGTACTAACGTCCTCAATCCCGTGAGGGGGATAATAGTTAAATATGTAGTGGCGGGTTACAAATGATACAACTACATACTTATTATGTTCAGGTTCTATTGTTTAACACGCTTCCGAATTTCAAACAAGTTACAATATGTAAGTTCAAGTTCTCAAAACAAGTTCAAGTTTAAATTGTCGCTTAAAAGATTTCATATTTCATAGTAAGAGTATATAAACGATAACATCATGCTTTCCACCCCAAAAACATATACATGTAAGAATAAGAGGATGTGAGAAATATCTCATCTTATAGTTAGAACAGATAATCGGTACTGCACGGCAAACCCACTAAGTAGCTCAACCCAAACGAATAACGCTACCTTCTACTCGTTAACTAAGGCAAGTAAATATACCTAATTAGATCCTATACGATATGCTCAGACAATATTAAGGTTCATTTGTTAAGTCTTGTGTTCACATTTGTTTCAAAAGACACATTCATCGCAAAGCAAATTTCTACTAATTTTCCCCAAATTTCCCATCACTTTAAGTATTTATTTGACATAGTTACCAAAAGATGTCTGGGTCAAAGCTACAATCCAGTCTATAATCCCATGTTTTAGGGGTGTCATGAATTTCCCAAAATTTATTTAGGACTGATACTCGACCATTTTTTCCCGTCTCTTATAAAACGGCCAAATATGGACATACCAAGTTTTTATATGATTCAGTGGGTCAAATACAAGGCATATTAAGTTAGGGAAATGGGAGACTCTAAATAACCCATACAAGTGTCTCTCATATCAGTTTCAATGATAGATTCATCGTGGTTTATGATTTATGATCATTTTAGTACATGGGTTGAAAAGAGATTTTCGTCCAGTTTTGACACCTTTTACCATTTTGCAACTTTGACTAACCAAACGACCTCATATTTTTAAAAGGATTATATTTATGGAAACTAGACTCAAAGCACTTGATTCTAGGCTCTTGAATCATGTCAAAATGTTTATTTATCATCAACTTATGCTCCAATCAATATGACCCAAAAATAAAATTGGGGCTGTTTGAAAAATAACTTTGACTTAATCAAGTCAAACCAATAACCCAACATGCAAAAACGACCCAATCAACTCCATAATTATATTATACAAGTCTTAACATCATTTTAATCTAAAAATCTCAGTAGGTTATTTACCAAAAGGTCCATAAAATAGTTGATAAAGAAAGTGCAACAAAACTTGATTTTTAGGAGTCTTTCGGTGCAAGATGGACACAAGTCATCATACACCTAAGTTCTTACCTATGAATCTTTAAGAAATGATCAAGATGAATTAGGGGCCGAGGTTAATTAATTTCTTGATGGTGTATCTTGAAGGATTTTTAATGGTAGATAGTGGTTTAGATGATCGAAAAGGGATTAAATGATGGTGTTTCTTGATTCAATCCCTTCAAGATCTTCAATCTTTTTGTGTTCTTCTTGGTTGTAACATTTTTTTAGTGAGAAGAGAGGGAGAACATATTTTAGAGTGAGAAATGCATGTAAAAATGAGTTAGGTGGAAGCAAGACTTAGTGGGTTTGTAAGAAAAGGTGTGAAGTGATGTTTGTGTAAGTATGAAAGCACTTGCATGAAATTTAATTGGTGCAAAGGGAAGGTGGTGTTGGTGACATTTTTGAGGACCAATGGGGAGGTTTTTTGCTTTATTTTTTTGTTATTAAGTTAATAGTGTATGTACTATTTAAATGGTACAAGTTATTTTGCTCAAATTGTGTGCATTCGCTAAATACTTAAAAAGCCGTAAAAACGTAAATTTGAGAAATAGTTTGGTGATTTGTTAAATTATGTTTTACCATGTGTTTTGACATTGTTATAATGTTATTTGAGCATATCGTTGGTCTTTAGGACCGTTAACTAGGATCGTTAGGTCAAAGGTGCGTTCGTATAACTAGGGTCCTAGGAAAGTAAGTGTTAAACGCTAAAAATAGTATGACCACATAAAAGTGACTCCATAAATAATTAGAAGAGTCAATTAACATTTGTTTGCTTTCGGTTACTGACCAAAAAATTGACGGATGTCACAGTTTTAGAGTCATATCTTGCACCGTTAGTCCTTTTGACTAACGACCGTTTGCAATTAACTCAAAAATAAGTTTTCTTTTTCTTTTTTCTAATTATTTTTTTTATTTTCTTTATACACGTTTGTCCTTTATCCGTTTTTATATAATTTTTTTCTAATTATCTTTTTCTTTTCTAAAAAATATGTTTTTGTCTGGCACCGGTTGTCTTAATACGTTTATTTTATTATTTTTCTATTTCATTTTTATACACGTTGATAATTAAATTAATTAAGAAAACTTTAAATAAAACTAGCCATAGAAAAAGAAAACATATTTTTGAGTTAATTACAAAGGGTCGTTAGTCAAAAAGATTAACGGTGCAAGAGATGACTCTAAAACGTATAATAATGAATCAGAATTTGAAAGTTGGATGGGTATTGTGGTACTTTTTTGGGTTTATGTCTGATAATGCCTCAAATTTGAAAGTACGTTGCTATTAAATGTCAT
Organism: Tanacetum coccineum; assembly: GCA_026074375.1. Lineage (NCBI taxonomy): Eukaryota > Viridiplantae > Streptophyta > Magnoliopsida > Asterales > Asteraceae > Tanacetum > Tanacetum coccineum. The sequence continues at coordinate 5,091 of BQNB010094079.1, read as the reverse complement.
TAACCTTAATTTTAAATAAGATAGAGAAAAGGAGAAATATATTTCTTTGAGAGAAAAAAAAGTAAGAAATAAAAGTGTGTAAGTGAGATTTACATTGTGTTTAAAACCCACCAAATTGGCCAACATTGGATTTAAGACATCGACTGCGTTTTTCAATACCTAATAGGAGTGATCCGAAACCCCACCAAAAGACCACAAAACAAACGGGCCCTCAAATATGGCCAATAAAGTTTTTGAAAGTGCGACAACATGTAAGGGTGTTCATTGATATCAGGTTGTTTGGTTTATTTGGTTCAGTTAGTTCGGCTAATTTTTTTTTGTAAAACCGAATTTGAATTCGATTTGGTTTTAGAGTTGACCCGAATAACCCGAATTACATAATTCACATAGTTTTTAAGAAAAAACAATTTCAAGCTTAAAAAATGTTATATTTTATGTTAGGAAATGATTTTTAACGGTTTTCGTAGGTATATAAATATATATATTTATCTGAATTTGGATTTTTCAGTTTGCTGTTTGAGTTATATTTCGCTAAAACCATATTCAAACAAAAAACCACATATTTGATTCGCTTCGGTACGATTTTAGCGAATTCGATTCGGTTTTCAATTCCTATGAATTCTACCCGATTATCATGAGATTAGGTAATTTTTGGATATAAATCAACATCTCAAGATTGATGTGTTGAAATTTGAGCTCATATTCCGACCAACATTATGAGATTTTGAACTCGTATTCCAACCAACATCATGAGATTAGGTAATGGGTAATGTTATTGGTACACCTAGGGCTGTAAACGAACCGGACGAACACGAACAGAACCTTGCTCATGTTCGTTCATTTAATTTTAACTGAACTAATAAAGACCGAACGCTAGTATGACACGAATTTTCTTGTTCATGTTTATTTATTAAGAAAATGAGTTGTGTCATGTTCGTTTATGTTCGTTCATTAAGAAATTAAGCGAACTTTAAACGAACATGAACGATCGAACATAAGTAAACGTAGAAAAAAACATAAAATGAAATTATGCATAATATTTTGTTTTATAAGTGTTGTTTTGTTCAAACATATAAGTTTTAAAAGTATATCATTAAAAGATGTGATATACGGACATAAACAATTAGAGGTTTTATGATACATTATTCGATCGTTAATGAACGCATATTCGGACATTATCGATAATAAATCAAATGGAAGGGATGTTGTTAATGTTCGTTCACTTTAACTAAACGAAAGTAATATAGTGTTCATGTTTGTATACATGTAATAAATACAACGAACATAAACGAACTTTTTGAGAGCGGGTCATGAAATGTTCACTGAACGTTCAGTTCGTTTACAGCCCTAGGTACACCCCCAAGAAGATAGTGGTACTTCCCCTAACTTCATTTTTACCCACTATGTCGAAATAATAAACAATTTTTTTTATCGTTGTGTGTCTTTTTTTATACTTTTGCCTTATTAAACTTTTATTCGTATTTTCCGTTTTATTCATTTTATAATAAAAACAAATTTTTAGAGATATTATATATATATATATATATATTGTTTTCTAGTCTGCAATGCCCGCCTGATGGGAGGGCTCGCCCCCTTTTTTGTTGGAGTATCTTATGGAATACATTAAGTAACGGTTAATAAATTACGAAAATCGTAAAATATTTATAGAGTGAATAAAGAACAAAAAAATGAATGGTTATCCGATAAGAGAAAATAAAATTTAATAAACTATCCGGCATTACAAAGAATATGTTTTTACTCCAAACGTAATATAAAGCTTTTTTATACACAACGTTGGTCGTTGAATTTGTGTATTTACCATCTTTATCACAACATACTTCCTGCTCTTGACCATTGAGACAACAATGTATTAGTTTGTCATTGAGGAAACAACGGCTCTACAGAAATTTACCCATACCCCTCCCTCCCTTTTTCTCACTTTTTCAATCTTTTTACTCCCCTACTTTCTGACAATGTGTGGCCTTGACTTTTATTAATGGTCATACCGAAGCAAAATTGAACATGAAACTGTCGTCGGTTTAGTTTAAACGACATCTTAGGTGGCCTGACAGGGCTAAGGGACTCCATATGCAGGGTATGGCGCAAATAGTCTCCGCATAATCACATAAAGTAAGTTTGAACGCTGTGCGCAAAAGATGAAAACACACTGATGAATAAAACCTTACAGTGGTATCCTTGTCGATAATCAAACCCCCCTAATATGAGGCTCAATTTCACATTATTTTATGGCAATTAAACGTGCCTAAATGACCAAAAAACAGACACGAAAACTGCAAAAATTATGTTTGTTTTGCACTTTGTGTTGTGCATGGAACGGATATCTCATAAAAGGACGGAAAAAATCAAAGCCAATATGACAAAACTTGAGCTCCAACCACCTCCATCAGGAATGGGAAAAGTGTGAGTAAGTACGAATAAAATTAATGCAAAGAGTATATCAAGCCAAAAAGTCACAGAAAAGTAAATAGTCAAAGTCTAAAGTCAACCCCGAAATGAGTCAAAAGTCAGCTACCGAGAAATGAAGCAGGAAAATACACTTGAGGGACCAAAAATGCTCCAATACCTCAATGTATTTCAAGATGAATAAGACTACAAGGGTGGAATTTGCCAATATAATTCCTAATACAAGTAGTGGGGACATAATCTGGCCAAGTCCCCTATACCTTTGTTATTACACAGAGGACTATGTTTGCAAAAGACATTTTTGAGTTGTGGGGCTTCTTTGCCAAACCCTCAAAATATTTAACCACAAGGACCATGGATGCAAAAAACTCCTATACGACTTGGGGGACCTTATTTGCTAAACACCCAAGCAAATTTCCCTGTCCCGTATAATTCTCTTTCCCGCTTGCCCAAAACCCAAGTACTGTCCATCCTTTTACCTTTTCCATCCTTATTACCCTGAAACCCCATTAAACCCTGCTAATCCACTCTCCTCCCCCTTCCACTAAAAATAACCAGCTATATGATTACCAAGTTGGCAATCCCACCACTCCCCATAAATATAGCTTAATTCGGACGCTGTAGTGGACTCAAAAAGAAGCACAAGTTTGATTTTGGTTTGGCTTATGTTTAGCTTTCGTGAAGAACTCTCACACAACTAACACAACTTGAAGCCTCTCACAAGAAAATCACTGAGCAGACCAAGAAAAGGAAGAATTCGGCTTTTAAATAGGACCTTTTTGTAAGCCTTAGGGCATCTTAGCTTTTAATCTTAGTTTACTTGTATTCTTCATTAAGTCTCTTTATTTATTTTCTGCTTTTTTTAAACTTTTTCTTTCAGCATTGTATCTATTTAAAGTTTTATGAAATTTTGAGGTATTTAAGTTTGATTTCATTCTTTTATCACCAAGTGTTTCAGTTGTTAAAATTGTGTTACTTGGGTACGTTTAAATAGCTCTTAGAATAGCTTATTTATATGCTTTCTTCACTGTGTATAACTAAAAGTTAAGTAGATAATTCAATAAAAAAAAAATGTCCTCCATCAATTAACACAGCTTACTTTTAGATTGATAAGCCATTTATGGAAGGGCTTACTGGTCACCTCAAAGCTTATCTTGGAAGGTGGTGCTTGTATGACAGAGCTTTTTATTGCGTAGTTACCCTTGTTTAGAGCAAAGGGCTTTGTAAGTCCTCTTTTCTTAAAAAGCTTTCAATATAGCTTAATGATAAGCTGTTTTAACTAAGTAATTTAAAAAGGGTAAGTAATTAAGGAGAATAAAAAAAAAGGTCACCCAAAAATACCACAGCTTACTTTTTTGGATGATAAGCAAACAAAGGATGTGCTTATGGACATTACTAGCTTGTCTTTGACAAGCTAGAGCTTGTAGATCAGCTTGTAAAAGCTTAAGCAGCCCTGTTTAAGCAAGGGTGTTGTAAGTCTCTCTTTTTCTCGATTTTCTTACTTACTGTAGAACTGCTTATAGAGCTTATTTGTTATTTATATTTGCTTATTTATGCTTTATTATGTTGTTTAGTACTTATCCTGCTTAGATTTCAGTTCAAAAATGATTTGTGCAACTTTCCTAGTTAGTACTGGTAGCATGTGTAGTTAATACTGTTAGATTAATTTAGCTTATTTAAGTGCTTATCACTGATTGAAATCTGTTCATAAGTACCTTATGTTGTCATTTGATAATCTGTTTTTAACAAATTAGGATCAAATCAGCTTGAATAAAATGACTTTTGAAAACTTTAAGAGATTTTTAGAACAAGCGGTACTAACTCAGAGCTAGCGGTACTAACTCCAAGGTAGTACCGGTAGTTAATAGATTAAGCCCATTTTCGTTTACTATCTTTAGTGGAGCTTATTTCAGTAGCTTATTTTAGGTCTAAAAGTGCTTATTTTCATTAAAATCCAAAAAATAGTAGTGTAGTCATTTGTGCTTATTGTGCTTATTTCAGTGGCTTATTTAAAAAAGTGAATAGGTGGGCTTAATAAGGACTCATTAGTGAGCTTATTTCCAAAAGCCCACTTTTCAGTTTGGCTTATTGGTGATTTTAGCTTATTTTTATTTTGGCTTATTTAGGAAATTTTTGGAGTTTACCACTTTTTGATGCAAATTGAGTTAAGTTAAGTTATGTTTGGCTGAAAAAGATTTTTGGAATCAGATTAAGCAACATATAAGCTTTCCAAAAGATCTCTCCTTTTTTAATTTGAGCTTATTTTGAGTTTGTAGTGTCCAAAATACTAAAAACCAAAAATTTAAGCAACTTTCTGAGGCAGCAGCTATTAAGCCCTTTTTTGGCTTATTGAGTGCTTATTTTTATAAGGTGTCTTTGTTAAAGTTGCTTAAAAACATGTCATGAACAACTTTCGTGTTTTGCATTTTGGCTAAAAACGACTTTTTAAAATCAGCCCTTTTTAGGGGCTTGGACTAAAATCAGGATTGGGGTTCAGGGTAGGAAAAAATAAATTATTTTGGTCTTTTGTCACAAATAGTCCCTGTCGTTAGTCCATTGTTAGTCCTTGTTAGTTTTAGTTTAATTATTAGTGTAACACCCCCAAATTGGGTCGCAGCGGAATATGGGTCCGGGGCGTGTTACTTTATGGATCAACAACACAAGAGA
>BQNB010094078.1:0-21824 GCA_026074375.1 Tanacetum coccineum | reverse complement strand
CCGCATCTATTTGCATATGTGAAATCCCTTAGATGTTTTCTAGCCTTTGATTCGATATTCGGTTGCTACCCTATTCGGTTGCTACCCTATTCGATAGTTCGTAACCCTTAGGATTCGTTTGATATACGTTTTATTCGACCAAGTCACTCTTCGTGGGGAGCACTGATCCGCTCGGACTACACCTTAAAATACATATAATATAATAAAATATCAAATATATAGTAAGGGTAGTCTAAAAGCAGAGTCAATGATACCGAGAAGTAGTATAGAGTTTTCCCGGGTCGTAAATCCCCAACGAGGCTGGAATGGTAAATCGATACGAATGAATTGATGATTTGAGTTGAGAAACAAATGATTTTGATTTTTAACTAGATAAACTAAAATTAATTAAAGAAAACTAAAATTATTCTACGGGAAACAAGCAGTGGGAAATGGGAATCTTAAATAAACTACGGGGAACGTCATTAGGCTAAAAATACTTAACTAAAATAATTAAAACTAATAAACTAAATTAAACATGCAATTATAGACTACCGGGAATTAAATCGCAAGCTAAAACTAAAAATTTACAAAAATAAAGTCATAAAATTAATTTTAAAATTTAAATAAATTAAAAATATTCTAACTTAAAAGAAAATGTAAAAAATTTCAAAAACGGAGTTAAAAAGCGAACAATGCTAAACGAAAAGAAACGGTAAAACGCACCCGGTAAAACGGGTCTAAAACTGAAATTTAAGAAAAATTAAGCCTACACTAAATTTTATATTTTTCCTAGACACTAAATGACAAAAGAAAATTTTATAAAAAAGAAAAATATTTTTTTATTAATTTTTGGATTTTTTATGAATTTTTAAAGATTAAAAACTAATTAAAACTAAGAAAATAGAAAAAGACAAAAAATAAAAGTTATAAAAATTCTGAAAAAATAAAATTAAATAAAGAAAAAGTTAACAATTCTAAAAATATAAAAATGCCCAAATTTTACTAAATAAATTAAAAGTAATTAAACTAATTAAATTTTAACCTAATTTAATTATTTAAATTAAATAAACTAACTGCTGTTTACTTTAGGGACTAACAGTGAAAAGGGAACAAGGACAAACGGGGTAACAGGCTAACTAACCACAGGGACTAACAATGTTAACAAGAAAAGACAAAATTACACAAATGGTCCCTGAAGTGGACCCCGATTGCAAGGTGGGTCCAAAGTGCTTATTAGCAAAAAGCTAAAGAAGCAAAGTTGTAAAGGGGACTTAGGAGAACATTTTTCATAAAAGGAGTATAAGCTGTAGTGGACTAAATAAGCTAAAAATGTGAGCTTTTGGGCTGACAGAAACTTATTAAGCTTATGAGCTTATTTGCTTTTTCTTTGAAGTTTAAGCTACAAAAGAAGCTAGAAAACTATAGGAATAAGTTACTAAGGCAAGGGAGTCCTAATGATAAGCTAAGGATACCTAAAATAAGCCCTAAGATAAGCTGAATTTAAATAAGAATAAGTCTATGGTGACAGTGTTTAATAATAAAACAGAATAAAGAATGGAACTTTAATCCTAAATAAGCTAATCTAAAGGCTGAGATAACAAAATACATTTGGGGACCTTAAAGAACAAGTATAAGACTATAAATAAAAGCTATTAACATCACCTAATAGCTAAATATCTAAATAGCTAGAAAAGTGGCTGAGTTATGGTGCTCATCAATCCCAGTGGGATGCTCAACAGTGAGTACCTTAAAAGGGCTTTTTGAGTTTATGCAATAAGCTCTCAAGAGCTTATTAGCCAAAATAAACCTCAAACAGATTTAAAAGGGTGACTAGTGAGCTTATTTTCAAAACTTGGGAGCTTAGGGCTTAATTAAAGCTGCTGATATTTTGGTTTAAAATTGAGGGTTCTTAAAAAAATTGCAAAGCCAAGTTTTGACTTATACTTGGTAAAAGAAAGGGACAGCACAAGGTGGTTGATAAATAGGCTAGAAACAACAACAACAAGCACACAAATAGTGTGCTTAAGCTGCATAAGCAGCTTGAGCCTTTAAGCTCAAATTGGCTTATTCAAATTTTGACGAGATTCTAAAAGAGGGAGCACAAAACTTTATTTAGAACTACAATGGGTGATTTAAAGTGGACCAAATAAAGCCTACACACTCAGCCAAAATTGGCTGAGTGGTTACAACCCATAACCAACCCAAAATGACCCATTTTCATGCTAAACCAAACACCCCCTTATTTTATAAAAATCGATTTTTAACTGATTTTAGTGAAGAAAGGGGTGAGATAATTGATTATAAGTTAGTTTTAATCACTTTAAAACATTCTTACACAAGTTTAAACAGGATTTAAACAACTTAATTTATATTTCAAATTTTGACAAATGCAATATCACAAAAACTCTTAACTTGTATTGCAACTGAAAGTAATACAACAAAAACTTAAAAATAAACTGAATTACACTTAAATGCTTAAAATAAAGACTTGGAATTAATTTTAAACTAAAAAAAACATAAAAAAATGGTGTGTGGTGTTCGGCTTGGTCTTCTCCCTTTTATAGCAGTCTTCAGCCTTCCTTTGGACTTGGGCTGTGTTTGTTGTGAGAGTACAACACTTCCTAAGCAATCCTAGCCCTTGGTTTGCCCTGTACACCATCTCACCATTAAAGGGGACTTCGGGGTTGAGTGAATTCCAAGTGGGAAGGGGTAAATGGGGCAGGGTAAGGTGGGAAAAGGTGAGGGGAGGTAGGAAAGTGTACTGGAGAGGTGGTATTGGGAGAAAACCGTGGGGAAAGGGTGGTATGGTTTTGGCGCGAAGGGGTATGTACAGGGGGTGGGTTGCAGGGTTTAAAAGAGAAGATTGGGGAAGAGGCAAGAATGCCCCCCCAACTCTTTCTCTCTTTTCACTTCTTTTTTAAGCCGAATTTCAGTTATACACAAGTTTAGAAAGTGGCACAAATGGCCCTTGTCGTTTTTATAACTAAAAGAAAAAGAGTTTTGGCAAATTGCAAATTTGGTCCCTGCTGTTTTATAACTAAAAGGGCAAAAGGGAGGTTTTGGCAAATTGCAAAACCAGCCCTTGTGTTTTATTTTTCTATTTTTCTTTATAAAATAACTTTCAAACTTGGCAATTTTAGCCCCTAAAGTTTTATAAAAAAGGATTTTGGGCTTTTGTTGGGCTTGGGTTTGTATTGGGCCCACTGGGTTTGGGTTTGGGCCCAATAAGGTTTAGGCTTAAGTACTTGTCTTTTTAAGGCCCAATAAAAGTACATGGCTAGTTATTTGGCTTTTTCAAGCCAATGATTGTTAAGAAGTGGGTTTGTGTGTACAATGGCAGAGATTGGCTGTAACTGAGGCTAGGATTTGGCCTTCAAAAGTCTTCACAAGTCTTCATAATTATACTAGTTGGGCTTATCCGGCCCCATCAGATGGGTAAAGATTTCATTCAATAGTATTCTTCAGTTCCGATCCGGTTTTGACTGCAGAATTCGTCTATATGACTCTACTTAGGCATTTTCTGGACTTGGCCTTAGATTTTGCACAGTCTTTTTCCATTCCATGCTCAGTTTGCATTTTTGAGGCTTGTTTATTCTGCCTTATTGTTGTATTCCCTATCCTGCACAATACAAATGCAAAACAAACAATATTTGCATTTTTGTCGTTTTTTTGTCATTTAAAGCTCGTTTTTAGAGGTAAAAGATATGTGGTAATTAACAGCACTATCAGAGTACTTGCGTCCAGAATATAAAATGAATGCTTGTTTCCTCACCTCAAATGTTGTTAAAGCAATTTAATTGTATAAAAGCGTGGCTGTGAACTCAAACGTGAAGGTGAATGATTGATTATCTAATAAAGTAAGAGAATCGAGCCTCGTCAATTAAAAGACCTAATTAAATTATAGGCATATGAAGTATAACTGTAATTTCATATAATTAAACATCACATGTCGCATAGTTACACCAACCGACCTAATAGTTTTTTTTTAAAATTTTTAAAAGTTAAAACAATAATTAACTCGTACTTTGTTAAATGAAAGTGTGGGTACTTGTATTCGTAAGAAAATATTATAGTCTTTACTAATCGCATCATATGTAAAAATCTGATTTAATAATGAATATTTCATTATTAAATTAATTGTTTTATAAAAGATTGTATAAAAATAAAAGTAATACGCGCGATTTTTAAAACCTCATATCTTTATCGTTTCGACTCCGTTTTATACGTTTCTTATGTCCATGTCTTTGTGTTAAGAAAATTTATCAAAATATCATATTTATAAAGTTTATACCTCTGATGAACAGTAACTTTTACTGTTTACATACAGTTTAATAAAACACCAAGATAAATATAAAACATAAACTTTCCAATAAAAAAAAACAAAACTCGTATCAAGTACAAACCTTTACAACGAGTTCCTACAACCATGTCTTCGTAAAAACGAAAATTTAACAAAATAACATATTTATAAGATTAAAACCTCTGATGAACAGCTACTTTATACTGTACATAGAACAGTTTGTATTAATATAAATAATTATCAAACAACTTGTAAAATACGTAACTTGTTCGTTAAAATTTACCGTTTTCGAGTTCTTAGTACCTTAGGGTTCGTATTAAGGAAATTTATCAAAATATTATATTTATAAAATTTAAACCTCTGATGAACAGTAACTTTTACTGTTCATTACAGTTTATAAAACTGTTTTTATAAAGTTAATTATATATAACTTGTAAAATTCGTAACTTGTTCGTTATAATTCCGTTTTTCGAGTTCCTTACATGCTCACGATCCTTGTAAAGAGTACTATTTTTATAAAATATAAAACATATGGTTTATGGTTCGAATCCAACAGTAGGTATTAAAATAAAATTAGGGTTTTCAATTAATAAAGTTAGTTTGTATTCATTTTTGCTTAAAGACCTTGCACCATAATTTCACCAAGTGTTGTACCGTATATCTTACAAGTATTAAGTCCTCTAAATGTTCATGTCACTTGTTCATATGAAATCCTTAAACACTTTATATAACTTTAAAATGAATCTAGGTGGTGATTAACTTATACAACAAGTATGTACACAATAGAAAATGAATGAATGAACATGGAATACTTTAAATAGACCTTTTAGAAGACAAGTAGGATGATGAACACAAGATGTAAACCCTAACCAAGCCTTCAAAATCAAAACCCTAATCAAGAAAACCCTAAATATGTTTTCTTGATAATTCCTTGTTAAACCCGAATCCAAGCTTGTTAACACCTTGAGTAACCTTAGGTAACCTTAGAATGAACACTTGAATACTTGGAATGCCTTGGATGCAAAAATTAAATGAAACCCTAGCACAATAAGGGTATGCCGTGGGTTTTGGATCAAAAAGGAGAGAGTTCTTGCTTTGATTTGCTTGTAGAAAGTGTAAGAGTATAATTATGGATCTAGGGCTTTCCTTTTATAGTGCAAGAAACCCTAAACAAGCTCAAATGAAACCATGGGAGTGTAAGTGGTTTAAGGACAAGGTCAAAAGACCTCTCCTCCTCCCTATGCACATCTCACGGCTGAAATGGGTGGAGGAGGTACAAGTGACAAGCCAATCTTTAGTAACTTGGGTCCAAGGTACAATAGTGTAAGATATAACATGTGTAGAAAAGGAATTAGTGAAAGTTTTGTATTTATTTCTTATGTATAAGCTTAGGTCCGGTTTATAAGAGATATAATAAGCAAAATAATTAAATTTTGAGTATTGGGTATAAATGTGGGTATTGTTTTAGAGTGGTAGATGGGTAAAGGTGCTTCCGATACGACCAGAATGTAATTTATTAGCGAAACCGTAAGCGTTATACGTAACCAACAAAAAATAAAATATGAAAGTTAAAATTTTACTCCTAATAATCATATAACACTTGCTTGATGTAAACTTTAATTTGTTTGATGTCCGTTTACATTGAGACGATGATTTTTTAGTTACTGCGATTATAACTATAAGATAATAATTAAAAGCGAACGCGTAAAACTCTAAAAATAAATAATGGAATTTATTAAAGTTGTAAATAACCTGAAAATGAGAAATGTTACAGTTTCAATCTAACAGGGATCAAAGATCCTTGGGGCTACACACTTCTTCACTAGACGTCCCACCCCCCCCCCCCACCTAAAAAATACCCAAAAAAATCACTACGTTTTTACACCACACACACATTTTTCTGTGCACAGGGATACTCAAACTAATTTGTCTATGATCTATTTCTTTTGTCTCATTCAAATCAGAAAAAGTTATTTATTTCGTTACCTAGCCGACCAAAGGCCCGGGTTACACCACATTCGTAAATATTTTTATTCCGTCCCACTAAACTTATTTTAAAACATTTAATAAAATGTTAACACGTAAATCTTGATCCTTGACTCGCTTTTTACAAAAACACGGAGAAAAGCCGTAAAATACAAAAAGTAAAATAATCACGCTCTCGGAGCAAAATAATTTTTTTTCTAACTTTCTCCGACGCAAAAAACGAATAGAAACTCAATCAAGGCTTGTATAGCATAAACGACTAAAATAAATTACGTCGTAAAATGATTATCATAGCACGGGATAAACGTTGACTCGCGAATTGGTTAAAAATAAAATTATGAAATTTTCTCCAAATCATTCGTAATAAAATACGAAAATAATTATCCATGACAATAAAAATTTTAAATGTCGACGTTCAATTCTAGAAACTTATAAAATAATAATTATGATGTCGAATCCGCAACCATCATACGCGTCGTAAAACTCAGGTTGTTACAGTTGCCTTAACGGAATATTAAATAGACGGCGGGTTCGTGTAATTCGTTCATGACTTAGGAAATACTTACACAAATCATCCCAAGTGTGACAAAACAGGAGAAGCAATCTAAGGACCAAGGTTTCAAAAATCGTAAATCGTTAGCCGGGCGGTCGACCACCTTGTACCTTGTAATCGGTCAAGGCGTGATTAATCGGCGATTAATAGGATTGACATTTTTGGCAAAATTTGGGTATTTTTGGTAAGTTTTATGTATTTCCGTTGAGTTTTAGATATTATTGGCAAGTTTTTTCTAAAAAACAAATTGTAATAGATTTAAATAGTTAATATAAGTGATCAAAACAAGTTTACGATGAGTGTTAGGTACTTTCGGCAAGATTAGAAGGTTTCCAGCAAGTTTGACCACCGTTGATCGCCGTTGACCACTGTTGACCTTTTTGTTTGACCCGGTTACATTAATCGACAAGGTTTGTGGCCTTATAGCGTCTAATCGGCGATTAATCGGCCTAGTAGACCTTGTTTTGCAATACTGCTAAGGACTAGTACATGATTAAGTAAATACATCTTTTTATCATAAAGTTATCACCAGTAGGTTAGATTATATTTAGCTTAATTAGTTAAACAAACCAATCTCTCAAAACCATAATATTTTACTGCAAAAAGAATCTTCTCTCAACCCCGTAGACCTCTGATAGATCTTAATCGAGCCTTCCCAACCTATTCCTCTAGAGAACGATAACAACCTCTAAGTCTTGCCTATACTACACTACAACGATTAGGTGCACTGCCTAGGGAGTTGTAAAACTTCTTGTTGAATTCTAATGACAACCACATCACTTGCACACTAAAAACCGAATTTTAGGTTTTCTATTTATAAGTTTGGAAATCAAGTCGATACGCCATATTGGAGGGGTACAATACGGCATATTGGGGTTGCTTGGCGTGGGCTCCATGATTATAATATTCCAGAATATTCATAAACCGCCACTGAATACGGCGTATAGGTTCTTATGGATACAACGTATTGATAGTGAATCTTGCTTGTTCAGAATGTTGACCAAAGTATCTTATACAACATATTTGTTGATGCGGGAAAGCGTATTCTTCAAAGTTAGGCAATGGTCTTGAGTTTGTCTAAGTCTTGGGAAATAACGTATCCGTCTAGAATGATACATCGTATTCTTCAGATTTAGTAGGCTTTTTTGAACTTCTCCGTTTATGCTCCAAAATACGTTCTTTTCACCATCTTTTGCCAACTGCTCGATATTATATGAGATTCACACAAATAAGCGATCAAGTATCAAATCTTACATAAAATAATATAAAACGAGCAATATAAATAGGATAAATGATGTAATAATGTGATGTTATTTGATGTCATCAAATATCCTCCCACTTGAATCCTACTTGTCCTCAAGTAGACTTTAGAATTGACTTATAAAAACATATCCTAAATGAAAGTCTAGGATTTTTCCTTTAAGCGTTTTATTCAACTATTAGCGCACAACCAAACACCTCACAAAATAGGAAATAAAATCACTCAAATTACTCAATTGCTTGGTCGTGACGAGTATTCTATCATAAGTTTGGCAAGGATACACATCTCCACCACAAAAGCTAAGGAGTAACCAGTCTAGAAAGGAAAATTGAGTGAATATGACAAGGCTTAAGGGTTGATCATTCTTTTTAGTCTCTATCGATACCAATATTCCAGAAAAGGCGACAAAACCACACAAATGCACACCCAAATCCATGACCGCGACACTTGTGATTGCTCACTCCTTAACTTGAATAAGCTAAAGAATAGGATTAAGTAATCTTTACCAACCGTATTATACCAACAAGGGCGACAAAACCACATATACAATTTCAAATCTATGAATGCGACACATGTGATTGCTCACTCCCTCATTCAAGTAAACCAAAAGTTTGGATGAAGAACGATATAGGGTAGGGATTAGGCATGGGAAATAATTATAATTGGTGTAAAATAAAATAACAAAACAAATAGATTAAGTCCAACTAATAAATAAAAATGTTGCTAGCTACTTTACTAACCACAACCTTGAAAAAGACACAAATCACTGACTAACTCACGCTTTAACACGAAAACTTATGCTTTGTTTGGTAGACACGAATTAGACGCAAAGATGTCTTAATTATCCATAAAACAAACCTAGTTGGCGTTTCCGTAATGACCAACTCTCAATCATCCATAATATAGTACAACAATAGTGGTGATATCTACCACTTAATACAAAAATACATAGTTGGTTAACTTTTTCGACCAATTTAAAAAATAATATACAACAATACTCTACATCGTTGGTTTATAGCACGTACCAACGAATAATCGATCATCTCAAAAAATAAAATCGGTTAAGTTTAGATGAACTGATTATCTCACAATCCTCTTTTTTTTCTCTCTTACATTTTTTTGTATTTTTCTGTTTTTCTCTCTTTTATTCTTTCTTTTTCTTTTGTAAACATAACTAGAAGACTAATAAAGGTGTAAAATTTCATCACTTTACAATTATAATAAATATGGATAATATTTCCATAATGCTCATGACTCAGAAATAAAATAATAGTAAAAGTAGTAAACACACGAAAAATAAAAGAAACTACTTTCACATTCTTATTGCATTGTGCAATTCCCGACCTAACCAAAGATAAGAAATACGCACATGAACACAAGATGTACATACATTTACATAAAAGCAACTAGCAACCAACCAAGGACTTAATCTATATGGTAGGCTAAGGCGTAAAGGTGTCACGAAACAAATTTTAATGGTGGAAGAAACGAAAGGAATGGCTCAAAAGGTTTTTCGAGGGGTATCTTACTCTAAAGATGAGAGTAAACAAGGGGTTTTATACGAGGGTTAACTAACTAGTGTAGTTAGTTAATAACACATAATGTTTGTATACGGAATATGCTTTTTGGTTTAATCCTAGAAATTTACCAATCTGGATAAGTTACTCCAATTATAAAAATAATACTCATTATGGTAGTCTCGAATAGTAGACCAAGCCAAGTTCTAAAGTTTACTATAGTCACCGGTACACTCATATATTTGTGGAATTTTGGGTAAAATAGAGGAAACAGAATATGCTTAATCCTCACAATATGGAAATAAGGGTTATGTGTGCGGGTTATGCAACTAATAATCTTACAAAAACATGCTAATTTTTTTTAATTTAAGCATAAATTAGGCATATTCTTGTAAAAATAAGGACAAGTAGCGTTCTAATTCTCCTCCCTTACTTGAGATATACAATGCCCACATTGTATAAATATAACATGAAATACATTATTTATAAAGAATTAGAACGAAAAACTCCCTTGAGATTTGCTTGGTATGATCCTCCATGTAGAGTTTACGAGCAACATTTTGCATTGTGTAGCGAAAAACGTATGAATACCAACATGAATACAACACATAGAATACCATAATATATATATACCACCACCTTCCTCAATCACGTTCAGTACTTCTCTGTTTTAAGATAAGAAAAATCATAGCAATTGTATCTTCTAATAAACGTTGGTTAGAATAAAATAATAAAAACGATAACTGTATATGCCGTATCCATGGTATTGGATACGCCGTATTGAATCATGTAAGAAAATAAACCAATACGGGTCAGAGGTTAAATACGCTGTATTTAGGCTCCTGAATACGTCGTATTGACAAGTCTGACAATAAAGTTCAAAGTACTGGAAAATAAAAAGATAATGTCCAAGTTATTCAATATGCCGTATTCGTGGGGTTGGATACGCCGTATCGACATTCTAAGAAGACAGACTCTATACGAAAATTGAAATTACATTTCGGGTTGTCTCCCGACAAGCACTTTTGTTTATTTGAAGAGTCTTTAAGTTAGGCTCCCTTCATCTCCTTTACTTCATACGCGTCACTGACCATTCTTCGTCTTTCTTGCGGAAAATTTCTTGGTAGACGCGAGACACGTTTTCTTCAGTCCGTAGCTAAATATCATACTCATATTATTTAATAGCAACATACTCTTTCGCTGGTCCTGATGATTATTTAATTACCTTGAACTTTTCAGATTTGAACGTTGGTGGTTTCTAAGGTATCCCGAGTAATTTGCTCTTTCTTTCCTTGAACCTTTCTTCTTCTTCATCAACATAATAAGATGCATCTTGTGGAATTAAGTAATCTTCTAAGTCCTCAGTATCATCATTTCCTTCTATTGGCTTATGATTATTAAACCGTTCTTGATCAACTTGAATTGCATCGTTATCATTATTAGGCGAGTAGTTGCTCCAAGCATCTTCACTTGATTCTTCCTCTTCTTTCTTTCCTCACCAATATTCTTCTAACTTCCTCATAAGTTCATAATCAAGCTCTTGGTAATTACTGAAACATTCTTTCAACCAAGAGCAAAAGTTCTTTCCTTCTCTATTCGCATGTCCCTATGACCCTTCCATGATAGATTTTTATTTCAAAGCTTCATTCTTTAAATCACCATCTTCAAGTCCTTCATACCACTCATAATTTTGGAAATAAGTCATGTTACCTACTCAAATCATTCTCGGTAAATTTCCTTTATTAAAATATCCATCTTCATAAGAGTTACAAGTAGGCCATTCAATGTGTCCACTTTTGAATTGAAATGGCTTGCATTCATGACATATATCATCATTAGATTCCTTCCAAGTTCCATCATCTAACCATGGTTTTTCTTCAACCCATGGCACTTCTTTATTCCATTCATAGATCCATGCATTCTTATAATCTTCATATGTATTAAATCCAAGTAGATCTCTAGTGAGCACATCAACATCAATTTAAAGAAGATGATTAAACTCCTTCAATTCTTTTCATAGAGGTGTCTCAAAGTTGAATATTCCATTTCTATCCTGAAGATTTTGGCGATTTCAGTATCTTCACACAAACTCTCCTCTTCAAGATCAGAAATCTCATCATAAGTTAGTATTACTTCATCATCACCTCTTTTCCAATAAAGTCATAGTGCATCCTTTGTATACCAATCCATCGTCATATGGGTATTGAATTTGGAAGCCAACCATTTTGCAAAATCTTCATTAGTTGGATCGCATTCCACATCGGTGTTAATTCCACGTACCTCTAATTGCCTCTTAATCTCCATATACTCCTCGAATTGCTTCTTGTAGCTTCGAATTAACCATGTACTAACCACTTCTTCCACGATTTCATTACCAACCTGCTTATGATCTCTAAATTTTAGGTGTAACCATTGTTCCAACATTATGTCTATGAGTTTTACCAGTTTATTATCAATTAGAATTACAGCTTCAGCAAATATTCTCTCATACTCATCATAACATTGTTGTGGTTCATAAACATCAAGATCACCATTTTTCAAATTATCACATGGTTGTTCAATACATGGGAAATAAAAATCATCAATGACTCCCAATTCATAAGCAAACAAATCATCCTCCATGCTACTTAGTCATTTGAATTCATCAAAAATTATCCCGAGAGGTGTTTCACAAGTGAACAAGTCGAGATTAATTTTTAGCAAGTCGAACACTTCGGATTCGAGCTCGTATTCTTTGATTGTGATTATCTCCATTCTAGCTACTGAAAGGAATCAGAAAATCGTCAGTAAGATAAGCTCAGATGAAAAGAGAACACAGAAAACTGAATACGAAAAATTAAAGTTGCTGCTGTATCAGACAATCGATACGCCGTATTCAGTAAATAGAATACGTCGTATTGATGTTTGATGTCGAATACGTTGTATTGATTTTGAAAGTGGATACGCCGTATTCATTGGGACGAATACGCCGTATTCAGTATTTGACCCGAAGAAAAACAACAAGAATTAATAATGCAGAAAAACAAACAAACACACACATATGCAAAATAATACAGATGCAGAATAAGAAAAATAAATATACAACACTTAACAATTAAAACACAGAATGATAAACTAATATACAAAATAATTAACTAATAAAAGTTAAACTAAAAACTAAATCTAATCTAACATACAAATAAACAAGTATTAAACAGTTTCACTCCCCGACAACAGTGCCAAAAAGTTGATGTGTCGTTGTGTGCAGGTAATTATATTATCAAGTTTTACTATTTATATTAAGCCGACTTTACATATTAACTAACACTAACGGGCAGTGTACCCGACCAATTGTAGGTTCATTGGTAAGTAGGGTGTCGATCACTAAGAGTGAACGCTAATACTTAAGTCTATTGGTATTTTAGTTATCAATGTTAGTCCTAGTTAATTCTATTTAAACCTAAACTGAAGCAAAGGGGGGTTTTCAGCCTAAGAGTCTGGCACGAGTTTTGGTTTAATCTAAACTAAATAAGACAATTAACACATACTAGCAGATAGACAAACAATAAAGAAGCGGTCAAGCACTTATGTAAGGAAAATGTATTAACCAAGTATAATCAAATCAAATGTAGGAATTGTTTACGTGTGCAACGATTGCATTACTTCGTTGGTGGTATATCATTCCAAAGCTAGGTGGTACTTCTCCATAAACTCGAGGTTTATATTACAGTTAATCCTGTCACAATTAACCTAAACGTGCATAAAGCTCACACCGTTGATTATAATCTATCTAGGTAACAATTGTGAAATCTAGCTCATTGTGTAACACCCCCAAAATGGGTCGCAGCGGAATATGGGTTGGGGAATGTTACTTCATAGATCAACAGCACGAGATAAGAGAACGACCTCTATATGAGTCGTTTAAAATTGATACATTGGATTAAATAGACTTGTTTGTTACAATAGCCGAAGCTCAAATAGTTCATCCATGAAAAGTAAAGATTTTAAGACATAACAAATATTCCCAAAATGTAATGCATCCAAATCTTTATAGTAATGACTCCAAAATGATGACCACCAATGTATCCTTGTTTCTCGTACCTTATTGACCTGAGAAAAACATGCTTTAAAACGTCAACATAAAGTTGGTGAATTCACAGGTTTAGTAAATGTATAAAGTAGGACCACAAGATTTCCAAAGTAAGACATGTAACACATACAATATCTTAAAAGTAATTACGAAGTGCACTAAGCTCATGACACCGAAGCTCGACATATATGTATGCAATTTAATGCACTAAATGTGCCCATGTAGATGTTCAACCCGCAACATCCAAATTGTTCCGACATGTATACGTTCGTTGTTTCAGTACTGTCGAAACTGATGAGCGCTACTCATCCGAACGGGGATGTCAATCCCAAATAGATCTATTCATAACATTCGCGCTCGCTAACTAGCAATTGACAGTTCATGATAGTGGGCAATAGTGGGTTTAGCTACTTAGGCCAACTCGTAATATGTTTAAAAGAGTACTTGCGTCCAAATGTAAAACAATGCATGTTTCTCACCCCAAAGTTGTAAAACAATGTAGTTGTATAAAAGCGGGGCTATGAACTCACCGTAAGTGAATGATTGATTATCTAAATCAAGTAAGTGAATCGCCTCGGCAATATGAATGCAACCTAATTAATTATAGGCCGTATGAGTATAATGTATTTCATATAAATAAAGCGTCACATA
This sequence comes from Tanacetum coccineum, assembly GCA_026074375.1. Taxonomy (NCBI): domain Eukaryota; kingdom Viridiplantae; phylum Streptophyta; class Magnoliopsida; order Asterales; family Asteraceae; genus Tanacetum; species Tanacetum coccineum. The sequence continues at coordinate 7,505 of BQNB010094078.1, read as the reverse complement.
TTGCATAGCTACACCACCACCTAATAGTTTTTATTTATTAATTAAAAGTTAAAACAATAATTAACTCGTACTTTGTCAAATTAAAAGTGTGTGTACTTGTATCCGTAAGAAAATATTATTTTCGTTTACAAATGCGTCGTTTGTAAAAATGTATGATTTAATAATGATATTTTATTATTAAATTAATTGTTTTATAAAAGTTTGTATAAAAATATAAGTAATGCGCGCGAGTTTTAAAACTTCATATCTTTATCGTTTCGACTCCGTTTTATACGTTTCTTATGTCCACGTCTCCGTATTAAAATGATTTATCAAAATATCATATTTATAAAGTTTAACCCACTGATGAACAGTAACTTTTACTGTTCATCACAGTTTATATAAATTATTTTTATAAAACTAATTATATATAACTTGTTTAAATCATAATTCGTTCGTTATAGTTCCGTTTCTCGAGATCCTTATGTCCTTGGATTAGTATTAAGAAAATTTATCAATTTATTATATTTATAAAATTCTAATCAGCATTTACTATTCATATCAGTTTATAAAAATATTTTTATAAAGTTAATTATATGTATAACTTGTAAACTACGTAACTAGTTCAACGTAACTAGTTCGTTATAATTCCGTTTTTCGAGTTCTTTATGTCCGTGGGTTCGTATTAAGGAAATTTATCAAAATATTAGATTTATGAGATTTTTAACCTCTGGTGAACAGTAACTTTACTGTTCATCACAGTTTATATAATTATTTTTATAAAGTTAATTATATATAAAACTTGTAAAATCCATAACTTGTTCGTTATAATTCCGTTTTTCGAGTTCCTTACATGCCTACGATCCTTGTAAAGAGCACTATTTTTATAAAATATAAAACATAGGGTATTTAGTTCGAATTCCAATAGTGTGTATAAATATATAATTAGGGTTTTTAATTTATAAGTTAGTTTACAAGCATTTTATTTAAGAACCTTGCACCATTATTTTACCAAGTGTTGTACCGTATAATTCCACTTGTATTTTTTCCTCTAAATGTTCATGTATTTGGTCATATGATATCTAAAGTACTTTATATAATTCAAAATAAATTAGGTGGTGATTAACTAATGTAACAAGTATGTTTACATAGAAAATAATGTAATGAGTATTGAAAAACTTTAAATAGACCTTATAGAAAGTCAAGTAGGATGGATGAAACACAGATGTAAACCAAACCATAGTCTTTCCAAAATCAAAACCCTAATCAAGAAAACCCTAAATATGTTTTCTTGATAATTCCTTGTTAAACCCGAATCCAAGCTTCCCAACACCTTGAGTAGTCTTAGGTAACCTTAGAATGAACACTTAAATGCTTGGAATACCTTGGTTGCAAAATTAAAATGAAACCCTAGAAATTTTAAGGGTGCCGTGGGTTTTGAGCTCAAATAGAGAGAGTTCTTGCTTTGATTTTTCTTGTATGAAAGTGTAAAAGGATTATGGACCTAGGGCTTTCTTTATATAATAACTTGGAAACCATGAAACTACTTCAAAAGGAAAACCATGGAGCATTTGGTTTGAGTACAAGATTGTAAGGAAGCCTCTCCTTCCTCCTCCTAGGCAAGGATTCGGCAAAAAGGACACAAAGATTTGACAATTTCTTAGTATCTTGGGTCTAGTACAACTTTCGGGTAAGTATCACATGTATAGGAAATGAAATTAATGAAAAGTTTTGAATATTGTTTCTTCGGGTAAAAAGGCCCTTGTCTGGTTTTGAGATGATATAAGGAAAGCAAATAATTAAAAAAAAAAAAAAAAAAAATTTTGAGTATTGGGTATATTGGTGGGTATTTGTTTGAGTGTAGATAGGTAAAGGTGCTTCCGGGTACGACCGAATGTAATTTATTACGAAACGTAAGCGTTTTACGTAACCAACAAAAATAAATTGTGAAAAGTTATAAATTATACCCTAAATAATCATCATAACACTTGCTTGATGTAACTTTAATTTGTTGGTGTAGTTTACATTGATCCGTGATTTTTTAAGTTTACGCGATTTAACTATAAGTTAATAATTAAAAGCGAACGCGTAAAACTCTAAAAATAAATAATGGAATTTATTAAAGTTGTAAATAACCTGAAAATGAGAAATGTTATAGTCTCCACCCGTTAGGAGAGCCTTGTCCCAAGGCTCAAGATGCAACATTCTTCGAGGGTGCGGTTTTTGTGAAGAGGTGCGGATACTTTTCTCGGAACTGATCTTCGCGTTCCCACGTGAACTCTGGACCTCTCTTGGAGTTCCATCGAACTTTGATGATGGGAATACGACTTCGCCTTAGCTTCTTGACTTCACGCTCCAAGATTTCCACTGGTTCTTCAACAAAGTGGAGTTTATCATCAATGTGTATTTCATCTAACGGAACTGCCAATGGCTCGTCAGATAAAACAATTTTTAGATTGGATACATGAAATGTGCCTATGAACTCGATTAACTGTCGTGGTAGTTGAGTATATAAGCAACAGTTCCAACTTTGGCTAGCACCTTGAAAGGTCCGATATACTCGGGTTTACTTTCCAGTTTTTCAAAACGTACGAACCCCTTTCCAGGTGATACTTTTAACATAACTTAGATCACCAACCTGAAACTCTAAAGGCTTATGGCCTCACATCGGACGTAACTCTTTGGCGATCTCCCGGAGCAGCTTATTCTCTGCTTAATTTGGACCATATCTTCTCGGTTTGTTTCATGAACAAGTTCTGGAACGGTGAGACGTGATATCCGACCTTAGCCCAAAACTCAGGTGACCGACATCTTTCGGCCATAAAGTGCCTCGAATGGGGCAACTTTAATACTAGCGTGGTAGCTATTGTTGTACGAGAATTCAATCAGCGGTAAGTGTCCTTCCCAACCATTCCCAAAGTCTATCACACAAGCGCGTAACATATCTTCAAGAGTTTGTATGGTTCTTTCACTTTGTCCATCAGTCTCTGGATGGTATGCCGTACTCATATCCAACCGAGTACCCATAGCTTTCTGAAATGACCTCCAGAAATTCGACGTAAAATCCGAGGGTCACAGATCCGCAGATGATCGAGGATGGTATCCCATGACTTGTGGGACCAATCTCTTTCAAGTACAGTCTTTGAAAGCTTGTCCATGGATCAGTTTCCTCATTGGTAAAAAGTGTGCAGACTTAGTGAGTCGGTCTACAATTACCCATATGGTGTCGTTTCCACTTTGCGTTCTTGGGAGCTTGGTGACAAAGTCCATGGTGATATTTTCCCATTTCCATTGAGGAATCGCTGGTTGTACCAGTAAGCCAGATGGTTTTTGGTGTTCGGCTTTGACTCTTAAACACGTCAAACACTTGCTAAATAGGTGGCAATGGTCTGCTTTCATGTTTGGCCACCAATAAGTTTGCTTCATGTCTTGGTGCATTATCGGGAACCCGGCTGTGAACAGAATATTTCGACTTATGGGACCCATGCATAATCAGAGCCCTTAGGTTTCCGTAACGAGGCAACCTACTTTCTGTTTGTTTAGACACATTGTCCTGTCCGCATTATGTTCCAATTTCTCCTTCCTGGGTTTTTCTGGGTCCTTTGAATTCTCAATCAACATACCTCCTACGTCTTCGGACTTGAGGTTTTCTGGTTTTCTTGCCTCAATCTGAGCCTCCAAAATCCGCTTGGGAAGGTCCAAACCGATAGTCATAACTAAGGCCCGAACCCGTAATGGCTTTATTCGTTCCTTTCTGCTCAATGCATCAGCCACTACATTTGCTTTTCCTGGGTGTTAACGAGATTTCACTATCATAATCACTAGCAATTCCAACCAACGCGCTGTTCATGTTCAATTCCTTCTGATCGAGGATGTGTTGTAAAACTTTTATAGTCTGTGAACACTTTACACATTGTCCAGTACTGATTTTTATGCCTCCAAATCTTGTAGAGCGGAATATATGCGCCTAAACTACAAATACATGAGTGGTGTATTTTTCTACTTGAATCTTTAGTTTGTCGTGATGATTAAGCGAATCACTTTTTCTCTTTGCATTAGCACTGACCCAACACTTTTGATCGAAGGTCACAGTAAGCGATAAAGTCTTCATTTCCTTCGGGTAACGCTAGAATTGGTGCACTACACAACTTTTGCTTTATCACTGAAAAGCTGCTTCTGCCTTGTCACTCCATCAAACTTGATCTTCTTTGAGTCGCTTGGTAATTGGTATGGCGATCTTGAGAATCCTTACATGAATCTTCGGTTAGTAGTCTGCTAGGCCCAAAATCTGAGGAATAGCCATTGCAGACTTAGGAGATGCCCAATCCTTGACGGATTCAATTTTGGCAGGATCCACATGAATACCCTGACTGTCGATCACGTGACCAAGAAACTGTACTTTAGGGATCCAGAATTCGCACTTAGAGAATTGGCATACAATCTGTTCCTTTTAAGCATAACTCCAGTTTAAATTGAGGTGCTCTGCATGCTCTTGCTTGTTCTCGAGTATATCAGAATGTCGTCATTAAAGACAATTACGAATTTTTCCAGGTATGGTTTGACAACACGATTCATTGAGAGATCCACTTAATACAGCAGGTGCATTAGTAAACCAAACGGCATAACGTGAAAAATCGTAATGTCAAATGTCGAGTTCTGATGCGGTCTTTGGGATTATCTTCTTCACGAACCATTAGTTGATGATAACCCGACCTCTGGTCGATCTTTTGAGTAGATACTTGATCCTTGTGTGATCGAACCAAAAATTAATCCTGGGAAGAGGATTACGCGTGCTTTACCGTATCAGCTTATTCAATTCTCGGTAATCTATGCACAATCACGAATGATCCGTCCTTCTTCATGACAACAAGACGGAGCTCCCAAGGTGAGGAACTGGGTCTTATGAAGCCTTTGTCGGAAAGTTCTTTCAATTGGTCCGACAATTCTTTCATCTCGGATGGAGCCAGTCGATAAGGTGCCCGTGCTACTGGCACAGCACCAGGTATCAGATCGATCTGAAATTCCACTTGGCGGGTTGGTGGAATACCCGGCAAGTCCTCGAGAAATACCTCAGGAAAGTCTTGAACTATTGGTACTTCTTCAAGTTGCTTCTCCTTCGACTCGTCTTCCGCTCCTTTTTCATAGTAACGTGTGCTAGATAGATAAGACATACCCTTCAGCAAATACTTTTGTGTTTTGGTACACGAGATGATGTTCAATCGGGACTCGTGACCGTTGTTGCTTCCGTCACCATGAAAAATTAAAGTCTTGTCTCCAAAGGGAACACGAACAAGTTTCTCATCACAAACGATTATGGCATGATATTTAGCTAACCAGTCCATACCGATAATGACGTCAAAACTACCCATCTCTACGGGCATCAAGTCGATGTTGAATGGATAATTTAGTAAATTCTCTAATGGCGAGCGAATTTGATAGCGAACTGTCCTAGGTCAACTAGTGATGTGTCTCGGCTTTTTGACTTAGGATTTGGTATAAGATGATGTCAACTTTATAGAAAGATGGAGTAAAGGTCTGCTTAGATGCTATGGTTACTAATTTAATTTTCCAAAATAAACACGTTTTGCGAATACGCACACAAAACTTTGTTATAAATAGGAAATTAGTTGCTGACAAAAGTTTTATGGTGACTATTCTTAGCATGCATGAGTCTCTTCCTGAATTATACATAGGTAGATCAGGTTACTGAATATTTGGGAGGGCTAACTGATGCGATGTTATTTTCGTCAGAAAATTATGTTATGCATAATAAGTATCAAAGAGTTTTATAAGATGGCACTCATAAATAATTCACCAAGGTGGATGTATGGTTGTTGATTAGGAATTGAAAATAAAATTGGTTTGTGAGATTTAGTATCAGATGTTTTCAAGACGATAGCAGAACGACTTATGAGTTGGTAATAAAATAATTTATGTGATGAGAAATGGTTTCATAAGGTAAGGACAAGGTAATTCATAAAGTGTTAGTAACGTATCTTTTAAGATGTTTGGAAAATAGTATATATGATATCAAGAAGGTCCCTTCATAAGATGATGGGAGGGTGAATTGAAAAATATATAATAATGATAGTTACCCTTGTTTTATAAGGTAATGAGGAATAGTCTTGTAGTTTACAAAGTATTAGTTGAGTGGTTTACAAGTATGGTAAAATTTGTTTATAAAACACAAGTGAAATAATTTGTAAATGTTGGCAAAAGTTTTATAAGGTGATGGTAAAACATTTTTATTTATTTTTTTTATTTTTTTTTAGTAATACCCAAATAGGTTATTAGGTAACAGTAAAATGGTTTATATGATGGTAAGAACATAGTTAATAAGGTGGTATCTTATTAGATGATAGTAAAATAGAAAATTAATCTCTTACAACAGTAAAATAGTTTTCAAAGCGATAGTAAAACAATTTATAAAATGCGTATTCATAACCCGATAGTGAACTGATTTATTTATGATAGTAAGACAGATTATTACAATAGTGGAATTGTTTACAAGGCGACTGTGGAATAGTTTATAGAACTTTAGTTTACCGAACGATGGTAAAAACAGTTTGCCAATGATAGGAAAATGGTTTATAAAATGATAGTTTATTAATCGATAACCAGGTAGTTTGTTAAATGGCATCGGCTTTGTTTATGAGACGACACTAAAATTGTTTATGAGATGATAACAAAATAGTCTCCAAAGGAATCACGTGACAGTTCATAATATAATTGTAAGGAGTTTATGTTGAGGTAACAAATTGTTTATGAATGGATAACAAGATAGTTTTGAAAATTGACCATGGAAATAGTTTACGAGGGATAGCTAAATAGTTTAGCGTGTGATAGTGATGTGTTTCATAAAATCATGATGTTTTAGTAAGCGGTTTGCATGGATAATAGAGAGTTGGAATAAAATTGACGAAGTTTTCATAATACCATAATTTGATAGATAATTGGGTTCATTGTTTCTTCCCACCAAAAGACTACATGTTTTCTTAATAATAAAAATCTCCAATACAAACTAGTACATAAATCATGAAGCAAGATATCTATGAGTGCCGTCCGAACTGGCTGGTTACGAGCCCCTCTGAGGTTCCTAAAGTCTCTCGGTCCTGACGCTGGGACTCTTGAACCACAGCCAACTGCTGCTCAATCTTAACATGAGCCAATCTCTCACGGTTATGAGCAATCTTCTCGAGTGCCTCTGTAGTCTTGATCCTAGCACGCAATGAAGCATTTTCTGCCTCAGAAATGTCTGCCCTAAATCTTAGAGCCGTCAGCTCCTCCTGTATGGGCACTCCTAATAAATGCTCTTGTATGCCTCGTATAGCCTCCCCGTGTTGGGCTTGTGTCCTCACAATGGCCGCTGCAGGAAAAGCAACTGCAGCGACAGGCTCTGGGTGAATGATATCTACCTGGATATCGATCGGGTCCCCAAGATTCTTGTAACGCCCCGACCCAAAAGGGTAGAAGTATTACAAATATGGTGTGACATTAAAGGCATACATAATCATAACACAAGCATA
>BQNB010094077.1:11059-26204 GCA_026074375.1 Tanacetum coccineum | reverse complement strand
CCGTTTACATTGAACGCTAATTTTTGGCGTACGCGATTAAACTTAACGTTTACGATTTAAAGCAAACACGTACAATACAACAGATATATTGTGGATTTATTGGCGACGTCAATAACCCTAAAACACGGGGTGTTATAAAATCTTTCACTTAAGTTTTCTCTTATCAAATTCTTAAAAATGTTGCATATCATTACACTCTTGGCGATGGCGAGCGCGGTAGCACTCGGCATTTATCTTGCCTACGTCCCATACGAAGAAGAATTTCAGTATCTGGCCTTTATTCTAGCGATTCTCGTGCCCCTCATCGTTCTTGCTATCGGCGTGGATCTCTTTTGGAAGGAATAGATATTATTGCTAGGGGAGGGTTGTAATAAAACTTGTATTTCCTTTATGTTCTTATGTAATCTTACTTCTAAGATAATAAACGAATGTTGTGGCAATAAATCTATTTGTTATTTTTATTTATGCCTTTCGATAATTTCGTTACCACGCTTGGTAACTCGTTTGCATTCCCCTTCTAAATTGTTTTAACTTGAGCGTTCAAGAGTAGTGACGTTGGTGTAATATTTATTGTTGCGTCTAAGGCTCGGCTTCTAGTGGCTTTATTCGTTCCCTTCGGCTTAACGCGTCAGTTATAACATTTTTTTTAACGTGGGGTAAGAATTTACCTAGTTATTATGATTATTAGTTTGGTTCCTTGTGATAAATACGTTTTATGAATACGCACACAGAACATGATATAAGTAGGAAATTGTTTTCTTGACAAGAAATTATTTTTAGTGACTACTCTCAGCACGGCATGGTACTTTCCTGAATTATACATAGTTGATCAGGCCATGTATAATTGAGGACTAACGATGCATCGCTCATTTTCGTCAAAATAGCGTTATGATTTCATGATATTCGTGAGAGTAGTTTGCAAGAGTAAATAAGGAATCTAAGTTAATATTGATGAAATTTTCATAATACGATAATTTGATATATAATTTAAAGTCATCCACGTGTACAACGAGGTTCAAGAGAAAGTACAACACAAATTCCTATCCGAATTAAAGTCTAATAAGGTTTCCGCTTAGAGTTCACTAGGTAATACGGGAGGGTCTCTCCTTAGATGTTGAGGTTAGACGTCGTGGCGCTAGAGTCTTCATAATCTTTTCTTTTCCAGTACATGTCTACACGATTCTGAAACCTTACTGTTGGACAATTACTCTTGTATTGTCCCAAACTTTCACACTCATAACAGGTGAGAGTTCGTTGATTCCTTGCAACGGTAGGTGTCCTACAATTTTGGGTTATGTGGCCAAACTTCTTGCAATTTCCGCACTTTACAGTGCATGGTCCATTATGGTGAAATTTTCACTGGTTGCACAGAGGTAGAGATCCAGCATATGCCTTCTTGTTAATTGGCCAAGTAGTATGTGCTCTAAGCACCTTATGCCCTTTTTTTGTTGGCTCGAGATTCCATTGTGGTTACCTTCCCACTTCCTCTTGTTGCTGGCATTCTCTGTTACCTTGTCTTCTTGTCGTTCAGTCTGGATCATTGACTTGCGGGCTATGTTGGTTTTCGTCTCATAAATAGCAATATCCTCAATAGCATTAGCCACTCGCTGGGCTACAACCCGCTCAATTTCCTCAACACTCATCCCTTGATTAACAGTTGTCATCATTTCCTGAAGATCACAAGAAACAAAATGTATATGAAGTTTCATCCAAGGGAAAATCATGACACTCCGTGATCCCAACATATATGTAAGGTAAGACCACGTCATGCAGAGATATAAGACAACAGCAACCATGGCATAAATAAATCCACATCATACAGTAGCATGATCATAACCAACCACGTTAATACTTAATACTTCGTTTTACCTGAGTAAAAGAGTACAAGCTTTTCATTAACGCTACCAACAGAGTATTACTCAAGTTTAGTGAGATATAATACAAAACGAGCTACACTGACAAATCTATTTATTGATGGGCCAGGGTGCTTCTCAAGATTCTAGATGCTAGCCTCTTATGTTATCTTTAAGTGACTTAATATTCTCTGGTGGTGGTGATACTGATAGTGGTAGTGATGATGAAGGTAGTGCGGCAGCAAACTTAGTAATGCATGCCTCAGCAGATGGTGATCGTGGAGTATGGTGTTAAATAGACATCCGTACTGTACGGGATTTGGTCTTAGAAAAACAAGATGATATGGTGTGGAGAGGTGGGTGGTGTAGAAGCAGACTCATCAGTCTCAAATGCCTTTGTATCCTCAGCTTGAGGGGACAGGATCATCTATAGTTACAGCAGAAGGGTCAGCCGGAGCTAGGTGCTCCTCCTCCTCCTCGTCATCCTCATCCTTCTCACATCATCATCATCGTCGTCATCATCATATGACTCATTATCATTATTGTCTCCTTCGTCGGCAGAATGGTCAGCAGGATCCTCCTTAGGGTCCTCCTCATCCTCCTCCGGATCGAAGTCAGCAACGTAGCCCGGTGATAGGGATGTAGGTGAGGCATCAACAGGTAGAGGCTGATCCTCCATTGGTGCCTCTAGCTCCTCATCAAAAACTCACTGGAATCTCCATGGCTCGGAATTAATATAGACAGACGCGTAGGTAACCATCGATGATTAAAACATGACTGCTTGCAATGAGCAAAACTTAACTTATATAAGTATATTATATAAGACTGGTATGGTAAATATGAATATGCGCTCATGGCATAAATGAATGATGGTAAGATATCATATTTGATATCTTAATGTTTAGGTAGCGTTTAGGACCTACGAGCTTATAGTACTACCTTGCCTAAAGAAATGTTCCCATATTTATATAAATAGCCCTTATATAAATAATTGTAGAGTATGTGCGAAAGAATGCAAACTCATCTTTGTATATATCCATAATACCCTCATAGTAACGTACGTACTATAATATGAACACGTATATGAATCATGTAAGCATCTAGTAAAACTAACTAATGCAAACAACTAGTGAATCATGTAAGCATCTAGTAAAACTAACTAATGCAAATAACTAGTGTATGTATGTCTCGTGAAAACCCCTTTGTATGAATGCAATGTTTGAAAATGGTTATAGTCCAGCAAAAACATTTGACCTGGTTCTCTATAACCTTCGCTCTGATACCAATCTGTAACACCCCCAAAATGGGTCGCAGCGGAATATGGGTTTGGGAGCGTTACTTCATAGATCAATAGCACAAGATATATAATAACGACCTTTAAAAGTGTCGCTTAAAACCGATACATTGGATTTAGCAAAATGTTTGATACAAAAGCCCGTAGTCATAACAAATGCTTCTTCAAATTGTTATGCATATCAAATCCATTATTGCATAATGATTTGCCAAAAATAACGGACCACCAATGTATCCTTTGCACCTCGTGCCTTATTGACCTCCTGAGAAAAACATGCTTTAAAACGTCAACAATAATGTTGGTGAATTCATAGGTTTGTGAATTATATAAGTGTAGGACCGCAAGATTCCCCGTGTAATACATTAAATGTAACAATCACAAAAATGTAATTACATTTCCCTAATCTCATGACACTGAAGATCGACATAAATGAATTGCAATATAAATTGCCTACATTGCCAATAATGATGTTCTAACCCAGAACATCCCAAATCCGACATGGTATACGTTCGTTGGCTCGGTAGTCTCAACACCAGTGATAGCTATCACCCGATCGGGCGCGTCTACCCCCTATTGATCTATTTATACATTCAAGATAACCCTCCAAGTGATTTTCAGTTTTGATAGTGGGCACATTGGGTTTTCGCTACTTAGGCAAAAAAGTATTCAATTTAAATATGAAATGTTCCTTAGCGTCCAATTATAAACAAAGCTATGTTCTCACTCCAAAACTTATATATCATTATAAAATGTAAAAAATGTGAGGCTATGAAAATCTCCTCGAGGGTTGAGTTCTATCATATGTAAATCATATAAGCATAAATGCGTCTCAATTACGCCCGAATGCATACCTAATATTTATAGGTCGTTTGAGTTCTAGGTTTCTTTGTCTAAATACTACTTATTTAAATTCTATATAGCTTACATCTCATCTATCGAGTTGTGTAAATAATTTTTAATTGCTTTTGATAAATATTATCCGTGTGTTTGTTCTCGTATAATCGAATAAATAATTCAATTGTCTTTGTAGTGCACAAGTATAAAATAGTGTGTATCTTTCTCGTTTTAAGCCCGTTTGGGATGTTTCTTACGTCCATGTTCTCGTATTAAGTCAATGTATCAAAATATTACATTTTTATATTTTGAAATCCCCTGGTGAACAGTGATTTTTACTGTTCATAACAGTTATAAGCTTATTTTTATAACTCTAATTAACGTAAAACCCGTAAATGCCGTATCTTATTCGTTTTAGATCTGTTTTAGTGATTCTTTGAGCTCGTCTTCGTAATAAAACGTGTTATCATGTAAATGTTGTTTCAAAATGTTCATTCTGAGATGGAACATCGGAAACTTTTATAAAAATAGTTTTATAAAAAGTATTTATTGTTGTATCGTGAATAATTACATAACTCCACTTCGTTATTTATCCAAAAATTTTGATCATTTATTGTTTTGAAATCTAAAATATATACTAACTGATAAAAACATGGCATACATTTTCATTAGATGTGAATAATAATTTGTTTTTATAAAATTTATTTTATAAACGCGTTTAATTAACGTTAACTTAAAATTAGCGTATCTCCTTCGTTATAAATCGGTTTTTCGAGTTCTCTACATGCCCACGATCCTTGTGACATGTAGTATTTTATAAAATCATAAAATATATGCCTTAAAATTCGAATTCAAACAGACCCTTTTTGATATTTTCTCAAAATGTGTTTAAAAGTTGTTTTTATAACTTTTTAGTTTTACCACTTTGTTACAAGTCCATCACAACCATATGTACCATGTATCTTACATGCTTAGGGTCCTTAGTCCTTTATTTGTCCAAAGTTTATCCATGAATCACAAGATCCATGAGTTTACATACCTATTTGTCCCTAACTTTATATATGTATACTTTTTAAGTAACTTGTTTATATATATTTTTTATATATAAACCACTCATGTAAAATACTTATACATCCATTATAACAGGTTATAAGGTCCATAATCTTATGTAAAGTTACCAAACCATAATAACAAAGTGGAAAAATTCATTTTTACAAGTAAATATGTTCCTAGATGGTGATTAACTACATAGCCATTATCTACACATAAAATCAAGAATGTAAAGAGATTAAGGTTTTTAGGTAACCTTAATATGAAGTATAATGATGAACAATATGATCTAAACCCTTGTTTAGATGACAAACCCAAGCTTATAACACCTTGAAAACCCTAATTTCACCAAAACCCTAATCTTGGAAACTCTGGATTAAACACTCTTGTAATCCTTGAAGCAAGCTTCTTTAAATCCTTGTAGGTATCTTAGTTATAATGTAGGAATGGTGTAAATGTTGTAAATAACAATTTTTGTAAGGATTTGGTGTGTGTTTGGTTTGAGCACATGGGCTTATAAGGGCCAAGGAGAGGAATTTATGTTGTTTTCACTTCATAAATGGATATGTATTGCTATATATCAGTTACTTGCAATTATATATCTAAGATAGTCAAAAAGTATCATGAGAAGTCAAGACAGATGGAGGGTTTTATGGGAGTCTTTGGTCAATTAGAATAAGTCTTAATTAACGTTGTTGTATGTCAATGCAGTGGTCGACCCCACATTTTTGTGGAACCACCTTTTACCGATATTGGTAGTTATGTGTGATGAGTGTGTATATAGAAATCCACAGCCAACGTGTTGATTATATATGATGATATTTATGTAAATTTTGGGTATTGGGTACAATTGTAGGGTATTTGTTGAAAGTAGAGAGTTTTGGTGGTTCCGGGTTATGCCTATACGTATTTCATCCTCGACCTCTCCTTTACCATGGTGAAAACGTTTTAGCGTAACCTAATCTAGTATATTAAAAGATCAAGTTAATAATTATCCAGAGGTGCTTATTACTTAACACTTGAGTGATTGTAAAAATTTATTGTTTGATGCCCGTTTACATTGATGGATAATTTTTCCTTACGTGATTTAACATTAACGATTCGATTTAAAGCAAACGGTACATACTAAAAAATAAATAATGAATTTTTTGACGTCGTAATTCGACCCAAAATGGGGTGTTTAGTGTCACCCCGTTAAAGTGAGGTCTTGTCATTAAGGCTTAAGAAGTGACACTTGTCATCGGTGCGGTCTTTGTGAAAGAGACGTGGATATTCTTTCGAAACTGTCTTCGCAGTTCCATGGTAACACTCAGGGCCTCGCCTAGTGTTCCATCAATCCTTGACAATTGGGGCACGTCTTTGTTTGCTTTCGTTTATGTCACGATCCTTGTTTCATTGGTTCCTTAACAAAATGAAGCTTGTCATTTATTATGAAGTCCATGAACAGAAATATCTAACGTCTAATGGTTCGTTGGCATGACACTATTTCATGTTGGACACATGGAACGTATTGTGAACCTTGCTCAACTATTGAGGAAGCTCAAGCTTGTAAGCAACGGCTTCAACCTTTTCTAACACCGGAATGGTCCGACATATAGGGTTTAACATCTCCGTTTGCCAAAAAATATATGACCTTTCCAAGGCGAAAACCTTAGCATTAAAACTTATCCATAATTGATTTTCCAATTGGCATTACTCTTTAAATCGCGCGTTACTCTTTTGCCTTTCTACATTGCGGACTTGTATTCTTTGCTTGACCTGGATGATCTTCTCGGTTGTCTCTTGAACTATTTCTGGACCGGTGAGTTGAACTTCTCTAACCTCAGCCCAACACATAGGTGAACAACACTTTCGATCGTAAAGTGCTTCAAATGATGCAGCCTTGATGCTAGCGTGATAGCTATTGTTATATGAAAACTCGACCGATGGCAAAAGGTTAACCCAACCCTTTCCAAGTCGTTTCATATGGCACGCAATTCATTCTCCTAGAGAGTTTGAATAGTCCTCTCGCTTTGTTCGTCAGATTGTGGATGGTACGCAGTACACATATCCAAACTAGTACCCAAATCCTTCTGAAGTACCTCCAGAAATTTGATGCGAACCTAAGGACGCGATCACACATAATTGACAGGACAAGTCTTCACAAGCCTCGTGACTTACCTCCTTTTGGTACATTCTTCTTAGTTTCTCCACATGGGATTAGATTCCATCATTGGTACACAAGATGCAGACTTATAAGTCGGTACCATTCATCAAATGGTGTCACAAACCTTGTGCACGTCACTTAGGAAGCTTGTGACAAAATCCCCATGGTGATATTGTCACACTTCCCATTAGGTTATCGGGTTGCACCAACAAACCCGATGGACTTTGGTGTTCAGCCTTTACCCTTTAGTACATCCGTCATAAAAACTTTTACTAGCATTAAGGAGAATGTCGACTTTACATTGGGCCACTAATATAGCTTCTTATATTATTTCAGACCCGGATGGATAGGAGTATTTTTGTCTTGTGGGACTGTGCATAAACTCCAGTCCTCAAATTACCTTTTCTGGTGCCGAAAACCAACTCCTGCCATTTAAGATTCTATAGAGTTCCTATCCGCACGGGGTCAAACTTCTCCCCGGTATTTCCTTCTGATCTATACTCACTACATTTCGTTCTTGTTGTTTTTGGGTTTCTGTGTCTTCAATTGAGCTTCTTGGAATTTGTTTAGAAAGATCCATGCCAATAGGATTTTGTTTATAAGTTTAGGACATGTATAAATATTATATAAATGATTCTAAAATGTTTCGCAAAAATTTATATTAAAAACGAACCAAACACTATTCACGTCAGGAAATAGTGCGTATCTTTCTCGTTTTAAGCCCGTTTGAGATGTTTCTTACGTCCATGTTCTCGTATTAAGTCGATGTATCAAAATATTATATTTTCATATTTTGAAATCCCCTGGTGAACAGTGATTTTTACTGTTCATAACAGTTATAAGCTTATTTTTATAACTTTAATTAACGTAAAACCCGTAAATGTCGTATCTTATTCGTTTTAAGATCATGATTTTTAGTGATTCTGTCGAGCACGTATTGTTAATTAAAAGTTTGATCAAGTAAATGATAGTTTTAAAAAAAAGTTTTATCAAATAAATGATGTTTTCAAAATGTTCATGTCTGAGATGAACAGTAACTTTTATAAAAGTATTTATTGTTGTAATCATGAAAAATGCATAACTCCTTCGTTATTAATCCAAAAACTATGATCCTTATTGTTTTGAAATCTTAAAAACATGTATACATTTTCATTAGATGTGAATAGTAATTTGTTTTTATAAAATTTATTTTATAAACGCGTTTAATTAACATTAACTTAAAATTAGCGTATCTCTTTCGCTATAAATAGATTTTTCGAGTTCTCTACATGCCCACGATCCTTGTGACATGTAGTATTTTATAAAATCATAAAATATATGCTTTAAAATTCGAATTCAAACAGACCCTTTTTGATATTTTCTCAAAATGTGTTTAAAAGTTGTTTTTATAACTTTTTAGTTTTACCACGTTGTTACAAGCCCATTGCAACCCTTATTGTCACATGTATTTCACACCTAGGGTCCTTAGTCCATGATTAGTCCAAAGTTTGTCCAAGAATCACAAGATCCATAAGTTTACAGACTCATTTATCCATAACTTTATATATGTATACTTTTTAAGTAACTTGTTTATCTATACTTTATATATATAAACCACTTATGTACAATACTTATATATCCATTATAACATGATATCAACATTCATATAACATATGACAAAGTGTACCAAAACATAAACAAATGTAAAAATCCATTTTTACAAGTAAATAAGTCCTTGGATGGTGATTAACTAAATAGCCATTATATACACATAAAATCATGAATGTAAAGAGATTAAGGTTTTTAGGTAACCTTAATATGAAGTATGATGATGAACAATATGATCTAAACCCTTGTTTAGATGACAAACCTAAGCTTTTCCAAGTAAACCCTAATCTTGGATTTTTCTTGTTTAACACTTATACACCTTAAACCAAACCTTCAAACCTTCTTGGGTTATCTCAGATATGATGTAGGAACACTTGGAAATATGGTAAACAAAAATTGTATGGATGGTTTGTGGTGGTGTATGTTAGCCGTGGCATATATAGAGAGGAAATGGGAGTGTTTGTTTTGTTTTTCACCAAGGAAATGTGTTATGTATGTGTTCTATCTTCTAGTTAGGCATTATATACCATAGGACTAGTCAAGGAAACACTTAGAGGAATTCTAGGAAGTCTTGGTCAAGAATACATGAAAGTCTTCAGAAAAATATCTAAATGTTCCTAAAACTAGAGAACATCCCATGAAATCAAGGAGAGGTGTTTTGTAGATAATATCTTTGTATCTCCCATATCATATCCGGCCATAAGAGTGTATATGTGATGTTATTTTGCAAATTTTGAGTATTAGGTATAATTGTGGGTATTTGTTGAAGCGTAGAAAAGTTTTGGTGATTCCGGGAATGCCTAAACGCATTTTATCGCGAAACGTAAACACTTTACGCAACCAATAAAAATAAAATGAACAAAGTTAATAATTATCCTCAATATAATTACTTAACACTTGCTTGATGTAAACATTTAATTGTTTGATGCCCGTTTACATTTAATGATAATTTTTGGCTTACGCGATTTAACTTAACGATTATGAATTAAAAGCAAACGCGTACAATACTAAAAATAAATAGTAAACTTATTGACGTTGTAAATGACCCTAAAACACGGGGTGTTATATTACTTCAGTAGAAATTTCATCAATTAAAAAAATGTTTTGATAAGATTTTCGACCTCACAAACACAACCCAAAATCTGACCTAAAACTCAGATTCGACAACGAATCTTGTAAAGATATTTTGTCTGACTTCCACCCACTTTTAATTCATGAAATTACCGAGGTTAGAAAGTAAACTCTCTGTAGTTAATTTTAGAATAAAGAAAATCAATAAAACCTATCTGTATGATCGAGTTATGACTCTTACAAGTTGACCTAAAAATCTGCCCAGTTTTTAATTCCGAATTTAACAACAATTAAAGCTAACTAAACGCATCCAAACGCTATTAATTATACCCTAATTGATTATTAATGATCAAACTAATATGTTACCGAATTTTTATGAAACCCTAATTCCACCAATTAAAAAGTTACAATTAATTGAATTAAAGGAAAAGATTAAAAAGGGTTATATGAAAAACTTTTTAACTTGAAAGCACACAATCTTGAACCCTAAATTTTCTTGAAAATCTTTGATGGGTTCCCCTTGTTTCTTGTTGGCAGTCAACACAAAGAGAAGAGAGAAGAGAAAAACTGATTTAGGGTTTGACAATGAAATCTATTTATAAGAGATTCTTAGGGTATTAGTTTCCTAATTAAACTTGGATATATGTATATGTATATATATATATATATATATATATATATATATGTATATATATATATGTATATATATATATATATATATATATATGTATATATATATATATATATATATACAGTATATATTTTTTAAAACTAAATTACATATTTACTTGAAAACCTTTAAATACTTACACATAAATTCCAACCAGTAAATATTTATTTTACCTATAATTTTCTCAAATATTTTTATTACCCACTATATAATTAAATCATTGAATCCTACCTCATCTAAAATATATGGAATCAAAATTAACGATGCTTACTTTCGTAAATTATTTTCAAACGTTATGAATAACGAAATTACCAACGAATGTCTATCTCATAATCATAATTTTCAACGAATTTAAATGACTAAATATCTAAATTGAAACTTCTCACACATCAATTGCAACTCATATACTTCATCACACAATATCAAATGCACTAATTGAATCTTGCACACTAACTCAAATCACATAACACCTAGTTAGGCTAACACTATTGGTTAAACTAACATGGTTTGATCACGGGTGTCACACTTTTCACTAGTGGGCTAAATCCGAAGATCGAGCATGAGTGTTATAAATAATACCCTAGTGCAATGTGGTGAAATTTATGAGAGATATATCCAAGTATAACACATTTAATGAGAAAGATAGTTTATTTCAAAATATTTTTATATCTAAGACGACTGGGTCACTAAGCTGCTAACAATGATTTTCGAATACCCTCAAACAGATGCAACCCTAACGATGCTAACAATGTAAGACAATACCCTAGATCAGATGCAACGTATATCACTGACACGTCTTTCGATATAGAAATACTTGATAAACTATTTTTGACATTTTCACAGATAACAGATAGAACATGTATTCAATCATATAGAAACATAATCAATTTCATATCAAAAGAACTTAGGTGTTGTTTGTTCACTTAGAGGCTCTAAATCTGAATTTGAACCACACATCTGTATCTGAATCTGAGGCGTAAATATCTGAATCTGAATCCAATTAGACTTTTTTTTAAACGTCTGAATGGTATAAATGCAAAGCAGTTTCAGTTTAGAAAACATAAACACATCAGAACATTAAAAAAAATATTTGAGTCATAAATTTAACATAGTCTAGCAACCTAAAAATAAAATATCATAATCTAAAACATTTAGGGACATTGTGCTGCAATTGAATCTCGTAAACTAGTCATATATTCTTGATCAGATGCACTTCTATATGGTTGAACATCTTCATCGACAACATTATCATCTTGTGAATTGTTACTACCATGTACTTCACGGTGATCATATAACAAGAAAAACTCATCGCTTAAATGCTCCTTCCGAATAAAATTATGAATAGCAAAGCATGCAACAGTAATATCTCTTTGTGTAACCAACGGATATGAGGGCATCTTCTTTAGGATTGGAAAACGTGCTTTCAAAAAAACAAAGGCACGTTCAATTACATTTCTAAGTTTTGCATGTGCATGATTAATTTTTTCTCTACTATGCATTGCATGGTTTCGACAAAAATCTCCAAGCCAATACCTAACATTCTGATATGGTGCCATAATCCACGGGCAGCATTACATAAATAGTACTTATCTAAAGGGGGCATTAGAAAATCAGCTTCGGGATCTATCAAAGCCTCATTTAATATACTAGCATTGTGTGTCGTACCTTCCCACCTGACAACAACGTATGTAAATATCATGTTGAAGTCACATATTGCCAAAACTTTTTGATAGCAATCACCTCAAACTCTTGCTCTATAAAGATGTTGTTGTATGAATGGTACAAAGGCATGTATCAAAGTTCCATCAAGAGCACCGACTGCTCCTTGTTTAAGAAAAGAAAATTGTTATGATTCAACCAAAGGAATGGCAATACTTGTTAAAATTTAGTAATTACCTTAAAAATATGTCGTTCCCTCCTATTATTTCCTGGAATGTCCGGGTTTGGATTAAATGATGTTGGTTGTATAACTTCTTGACCAAACACCAACATTTGATCTAATACTTCGTGAAAACACTTATGAATTGTTTGTTTCGAGCGTTAAAACCTACGCTTCAAAACTGTAAAACGCTGATTGTGTCCAATTGCCATTAGGAAAATAGCCATTTTCTCCTCTACCGATACATGTTTGCTATCTTTTAACCAACCTTTTGTTTTAAAATGCATGCACAGTCGAACAAATGAATCACGAGACATACGTAATAACTTCGTAAATTGTAAGTGTATTGATACCCGGTCATTGCTGATGTATTATCTCTTTTTCGTTTTAAAGTTTTTGGACGAAAGTACTTAAAATAAAAGTAAACGAGAAAGATGAAGCAAAGTCTTTCTTGAAAGCCCATTTAAACTTGGATTATTGATACAAATGAAACAAATAGTTAAACTTTTGATGCAATATAGAAAATGAAACAAACATTTAAACATGTGAATTTTTTTTTTGGAATAGTATACAATTAAAACAAGTGCCAAAAGCATAAACATGAATGGCCTATGAGTATTCAATTTCTATGCAAGACAAACAGGTCATCTTTTTTTAAGGCAACACAAACTGTTATGGTATGCCTAATTCTATGGATAGATTATATCTTTATATGACACATAAATAGATTAACTTCCAATTACTAATAAGATTTCAAATTACCAAAACAACAAATAGTTCATACAGTGGAAAGTATCAAAACAACAAATAGTTCAACATTACAAAACACCAAATAGTTTAAGACAAACACCTAATAGTTCAACAACAAACACCTAATAGCTCGACATTCAAATAAGACTCAATTATTTGGAAAACATTTAAATATATCCCTTTAACTTGTTCGGGTCTAATGGTAAGGCCATCCAAGTGTCTCTATGGTTGCTTCTGGGTTGACTAAAGTTAAGAGATGCCGCCAAATAAAGTGGATCGTTAGATTGCAACCCGAGAATCTTTAACTTTTCATGACACTCATCTGCAGAAGGCCCTTTGTTCTTAGAAAAACCACCTTTAGCCAAGTTGATAATAGCTTGTTTCATATCCTCCTCGAACTCGGAAACACCACCTTTAGCTTTTTTCTTTGGCCTAGCTCGACTAGGTGACCTAGGAGGAGGAACCGAAGAACCACCTTCAAAATTGTTGTCATATCTGGTATCAAAATTAGCCTCATGGTTTTCATTGGTCGGTGGGGGAACCGAAGAAGCACCTTCATCAATAGGAACAACCTTAATTTTAAGTACTTAGTTAACGTTATTTTGGGAAGATAATGGTGGTGTTCGATTTTGTTTTCCATAAACTTGGCGATTTAGACGACAGCGGCACACTTTTCATATAAATAGGTACAAAGGTTGGGCTAAAGCAATGGACTATTTCTCAAGTTATTAGCTTTGTTTTTTGTCTAAATCAAAATTTACAAAGAAATATATTAATAACGTAGCTATTAGTATTAGATAGAGATTATTTGTAAAAGTTATAAAATTAGTCACAAACACACCTTTACATTAAGTTCTTTCCACTCTTCTTTCGTAAAGTTGAATGAATTTGTTGCCAAGTTGTAAAGGTTTCCTGTTTTTCCTTTCAAGGTTGCCCAAAGATGATACTTTCCTTTATAGTAGTCAAACTTATTCTTCAATTTTTTTTGAGTGGTTTTTTTCTGTAAGTGTCCTCAAGAGCTTGAGCTACTTTTTTCCAAGAGTCCACATATAGACTACCACTATTAGGACCTAACCTATTGACTTCATCCATATATGTCTCCAAGAAAAACTTCAATTGTTCCGCGATAAAATTTAGTTTTTCACCCGGGTCACCCATTCCTATAATCAAACAAAACACCTAAACCAAACAAAGTCATGTATAAAGAATCTTAAACTGCCTAATAAAGTAAAAAACAATCAAACATGAACTATTATACATATTCTGTAATGCAATTATATATATTGTGATAGTATCCTACAAGATAGAGTCAATTCCTATAAGCAATCCTACAACAATTCTTAACCATGTAGTAAGATTTCAATCCAAACAAAAGCTATAACAGTGACTATAGGATAAATGAAAGACTTTGTGCTCTATTGACTTGTAATATCTTACAACTATTTATGAACCTAGCCATTGATTTTGCTATACGAACTGATGTAACAATATCCATGATGAAAACATGCAAATAAACTCAACTATTATAATGAAAACTTGTAAATAAACTATATTGTAAACATGCAAATAAACTTGTCATCCATAACATCACAATGAATCAAACATCACAAATAAAGTTATCATTAATATGATAATAAAAAAACACAAATAGTTAAAACAATTAATCGAAGAAACAAAAACTAACCTGGTCAATTGAGGTTGCATGTGGTGGCTTATGGTGTCTCATGGACGGAGGAGTGGTGGCCGACAATGGTGGTGGCCGGAGATGAGGAGAGGCAGTTTAGTGATTAGGGTTTAAAGAGGTTAGGGAGGGAATGTGGGAGAGTACTAAAACATTTTTTCTCTGTTGTGTCGACAAGAGGCATTAAGAGACCCCTTTCAAGTCTTGTAGGATCCCTAGATCATTCCATAGATTAAGCACAAGATCAATGGCACAAAAGATTAAGCATTAAGAACTTTTTATTGAAAGAAACAAAGAGAGGCTACAAACCCTTAAGATGAAAAATATAAA
>BQNB010094076.1:0-26204 GCA_026074375.1 Tanacetum coccineum | reverse complement strand
TCTTTGAGGGGGAGAAAATGACAAATATCTTCTTCAGAAAGTCATTTGATAAAAGGAATAAAGGTTTTTAAACAATAATGAAATATTAATTTTTTAAGAAAGTTAATTAAGTTTAGCTTATGTGTGCCTTAAATGTTATTTGTTTATGCCTTAGAGAGAATATGTGTAAATTTAAGTTGTCAGGTACGCTAGTTAAAACTACAGGGACTATATGTGCCAATTTGTTAACTTAAAATGCCTAAATAAACTTATAAAACAAAAGTTCAAAAGATCTCAAACTTTAGGGGGCAGAAGTGTCAAAAACTTAAAAAGTTTTATAACCCTCCCACCCTTCCCCGTTTTCACTCACACACACACACACACACCACACTTATTCTTTCTCTCTCTCAAAACCACTCAATCGCTCGTCACCCTCACCATTTCCAAATCTAGTCGTTTTCGCACTTAAGGTATATCTTGTAAAATGTTCCCAACACCCTGCACGACTTATTTCTCAATCCAATTTGTTTGAATCTCGTTTTTGATCCCTAAAACCCTAAAAATTGATTTAGGGTTCATAGAAATCAAAAGTCACTCAAATCTAAAATTGATTGAGGGGTTTTGTTTCTCTAAGGATGTTAATGACTCGTGTATAACAATTTTGTATAAAGATAACATATACGTATGATTTGATTGATTATGTGTGTCGAATATGTGGGTTTTTATGTTTTAGTAAGAAAATTTTGTGGGTTTTGTGTAGGATATGTGTGAAATACATTCTTGAATATAAATATGCTTTGAAATCCATATCTTTTAGGTTTGTTCTTGGGTGCGAATTGAATTTAAGGTGCTATATACTGGTTTTTGTTATTGTGTGTTGATTCTAAGTTTGTAAGATGACAAAAATGATTATGTGAATGCTATGATGATGTGTGAATCTCTGAGTATAACAAAATGCTTGTAAAATAATTTGTAAAGCATTCGAACCAAATTGGTAGTTCCCTTAAGTGACCAAACTCGCAGTACCCTTAAATGACCGAACTCGCAGTTTGTACTAGTGTCCGAACTCACAGTTTGTAATAGTGACCGAACTCGCAGTTTGCTTAGTGACTAAACTCGAAGTTAGCATTACTGACCGAACTCGCAGTTAGCTTTAGTGACCGAACTTGTAGTTTGCTTTAGTGACCGAATTCGCTGTTAGCTTTAGTAACCGAACTCGCAGTTTGCTTTAGTGACCAAATTTGCAGTTAGCAGTACTAACCGAACTCACAGATTAGCATTACTAACTGAACTCGCAGATTAGCATTACTAACTGAACTCGCAGTTAGTATTATTGACCAAACTTGCAGTGTGGATTATTGATCGAACTCGCAGTTTTCAATAGTGACCGAATTCGCAGTTTTCACTAAATCAACCAGATTCAATCATACTTAAAGCAAACAAAAGGCTAAATATCCTAAACAATTAGAATCTAATTAGGAGGTAACTTAAAACCTGTTTTAGGTAGCAAATTTAAAATTGGTTAAATTTGGAATCTAGTCAAGTTAAACTAATGTAACTAAACAAGACTCAGGTAATCTAACTCCCTACTAGTTAGAATGAACTAGATAGTCTAATAATATTACAAAAGGCGTGTCATAACCCATTAAGCCAAATTAAGTTCACACCCTTTCCATGAATAGTCTCTTAAATGTACATGATGCCTTAAGATACCATAGCTATGAAAAGGTCATTATTAGTGGTCTTAAATATAAACCTGTATTGATTCTTTCCTTAGAAGAGTCAAGAGTATCGACAAACAAACACAGCAAGCCACCTTGACGACACTCTCTTGTTCCACGAGAAACCTAGCGTAAGGATTAGGAATTTGTAACAAACAGATTAGAGACACTGCGCGCATTCAATGCCCAATGGAACCTCCACAGAAGCTACAAGTCGCACCATCTGGACGTATCTTCTCTATCAAGATTTACTGGTCCTTTCCTATCAAGCCTTCTTGATCTACACTGATCAAAGTGTTCATATGCCATCTACACTGCATGAGAGTTCTGGCTAACTATTCTTCTATCACAAGCACTGCTCAAATTCAAACTGATATAATAAAGAATCACTCTTTTTGATCTAGAAACTTTTTACTAGCGGATATTGGCTCTAAATTTGCCCAAATCATTCCTGGCCAGAAATTTTGTTGATCCTCCATTTGAAAGAGGAAATACTTGCTTTTCATAAGAGAAACATTGGTTACCTTAGAGATATCAAGTCACTCTCTAATGTCAAGGTTGATATTCTATATCAACCTTGGAGAACATTCGGAACCATCATCAAAAAATGTCTCAATGGTAAAATTACTAGACTCGATCAACTTCGTCTCTCTCGGGCTCAAATAATTTAGGGTATGTATAACCAGAAGAAGGTTGACTATGTCTACCTTCTATGGGAAGACTTAGATTATGTCAAATCGAAAACAAGGTGTCCAAGAAGAACAAAGACATGTACTATCCAAGATTTAACCAAACAGAGTCATTACAATCTCTACCAACCACTTCATGTCAAAAGATCAATCAATTCACTAAGACAGAAAACAAGGTAGGACTGGCACACGGCTAATTGACTGACCCTATTCTCACCACAATGAGAATTCATCCCCCAATAATAAAGCATGTAACTATTCAGCTATGCGCACACTTCCTGATTACTCTAAAAGACCAATCAAGTAACTAGAAGACAAGCTCAGATCCTACACTAACCAATAGATTTTACATACACCCAGCGGCGAATTTTGCTACTGGAAAGGTGATTCCAAAACCAAAGTATGTACGGAGATCAACCAGGGAGAAGACTGATCAAGCCCCTACAGCCTCTCCAGGTAAAAGACTCAAAGCTACAGCTAAGGTGGCAAATCAGGAAAGAAGAAGCTACATGCTCAAGGATTAGAGACTTTATCATAAATTGCATTGTCTGAGGCTGAACAGATGAAAATTATCACCAAAAGAAGCAAGACACAATTCCACTGCTCTCACGCCAATGGTTCAGGTGTAAATGAAGGAACTGGTGTTTCACCAGGGGTTCCTGATGTACCTACATATGGCTTTAAAGATGAGCAAATTTCTTGGAAGTCTAGTAACGAGGACGATGATGATGAAGTAAGCATGAGTAAAGACGATGATGACTATGTTGATAATGAAGATGATGATGGTCAAGATGATGATAATAAACAAACTGAATCGGACAATGATGGTGATGACTTTGTTCAGCCCAAGTTCTCTACTTATGATGAAGAAGAAAGATAAGATGAAGAAGATAAAGATGAAGAGGGTTCAGATTTAAGGGTTTATACACCTTCATATTTTGAAACCACTAATGATGAAGCATATGATGATGTAACTCAAGAAGATGATGCTGAGGAAGAAATGCTGGATGAAAAAGAGACAAATGAAGAGGAAGAAGTGAATGAAATGTACAGGGACGCGAATGTCAATCTGGAAAGAAGAGATACTGAAATTACAGATGCTCTACTGACTAATGTTTAAGGTACTCAAGTCATAGAAGATACTCATGTGATAATAACAGTTGTCACTCCTGAAGTTCAATAGCAGAGTTCTTCTGTATCATCAGGCTTCATTTCCAACATGCTGAACCCTAATCCAGATACAGGTATTGACTTCATTCTTAATATGAACACTGAGTCAACTTCTCTGGTAGATGTTCCTGTCACTACGAATGTTGAAATGCCTCCTTCATATGTAACAACACTTCCTCCACCACCCATTCCTCTTATTCAACCTCTGCAACAAACACCAGTTCCCACACCAACAATTGTTCCAAGTACCTCCCTATAAAATCTTCTAACCTTTGGTTCCTTATTCAAGTTTGAAGATAGAGTAAAAGCTTTAGAATATGACTTCTTAAAATTTAAGTAAACAAACCTATTTACTGAAGCAGTTTCATCAATTCCTGGTATTATTGATAAGTACCTTGCCAACCAGATGAATGAAGCTGTAAAAGCAGCTATTCAACTACAATCAGACAGACTTCAAGATGAAGCTCAAGCTGAAAATGAAGACTTCATCAATAAACTTGATGAAAATATAAAGAAGATCATCAAGGAGCAAGTCAAAGTACAAGTTAAGGAACAAGTCTCTAAGATTTTGCCAAGAATTGAGAAGTTAGTAAATGAACAACTTGAATCTGAAGTTCTGACTTGTTCATCCAATGATGCCAAGACATCCCATGCTGTAGCAACTAACCTATCTGAACTTGAGCTGAAGAAGATTCTCATAGATAAAATGGAGAATAACAAATCAATCGACAGATCAGTTCAACAGAAAACTCTCTACAAAGCACTGGTTGACGCTTATGAAACTGACAAAGTCATCCTTGAAACATATAGAGATACTGTCACACTTAAAAGACGTTGAGATGATGCAGATGAAGACGAAGAACCCTCCGCTGGATCAACTCGGGGTCTAAGAGAAGAAGAGCTGGAAAAGAACCTGAGTCAACCAGTGCACCAAAGGAGAAGACTTCCAAGTCTACTAGCAAGTCTAAAGAAGGGTCCAAATCTCATCAAAACTCTAATGACAAGTCTGCTCAAGCAGAGGAGCCAATACATATTGTTGAAGACTTGGAAGAACCCGCACATCAGGAGTTCAATACAGGCTATACTAAAGATCAACCTGTTGATGAGACCACTAAGTTTCCTGACTGGTTTTAGAAACCAGCAAAACCCCCAACTCCTGATCATGATTGGAACAGGACTTTACCGGCTGCTCATGGACCAATTCAACCTTAGATCAGCAATTTGGCTTGGAAAGAAGATCCACGTGAGTCATTTAATGAGCTAATGGATACTCCTCCAAACTTCTTAGCATTCGTATTGAATCGGCTCAAAGTTAATACTTTGACTCCAGAATTTTTAGCCGGTCTAACATTTGAGTTAATGAAAGGTTCGTGCAAGAGTCGGGTGGAACTCGAATACTTCCTTAAAGAAGTCTGCAAAGCAACTACTGATCAATTAGACTGGAACAATCCTAAAGGACAGCAATATCCACATGATCTTCGCAAGCCTTTACCATTGATACATAATTTACGAGGTCGTCAAGTAATACCATTTGATCACTTCATCAACAACGACCTTGCATATTTAAATGGTGGTGTCTCAAGCCAAACTTATGCTAATTCAGTGACAAAGACAAAGGCTGCAGATTATGGACACATCAAATGGATTGAAGACTTGGTCCCAAACACCATGTGGGGTCAAGTGCCGATTGTCTATGACAAACATGCACTATGGGGCATCTCTTACTTATGGCAAAAACGTCAATAATTCTATGGATTTGCAGTAAACAAGGAATCTACTCGTAATGTCTACTCCAGACATAGAATCCTTGCTGTTACAAAGCTTAAGATTGTCGAATGGCATAATTACAAATATTTGGATTAGATCACTGTTTGTAGAAATGACGAAAAGTTGTACATATTCAAAGAAGGCGACTATAACAGACTTCGCCTTCAAGACATAGAAGACATGTTGCTTCTTCTTGTTTAAGGCAAGCTGACAAATCTCAATGTTGAGGAACGTCTAGCTTTGGGCGTCTCACTGTGAATGTTTACAAGAAGCATTATCCTCAGAAGGCGTGTGGAAGATCTTCACTTAGGTGTCAAAAGTTACCAAAAGAAGCTCAACCTCACAAGGCCGAATACATACAGATCAGATCTTAAACAAAAGTCAGCATATACAGCATACTTCAATCCTAGCGGTTCATATATCAGAATAAAGACAAGAAGAACAGATTGATACGTATTGATGAACTCCACAAATTTAGTAACGGTACACTCAACGATGTTCGGTCTGCTCTTGATGATATTCTGAAGCAAATCCGGATGAAGTATCTGCCACAGACAATCTGGAGAAATGTAGACAAGGAAAGAGCAGGAGCTATGATTCAGGCTATTGATCAACAACTAAGGAACAGAAGGATCATTAGGAGTCTGGAAAAATTTATTGGTGGAAGACCGTACGGGGGAGACCTTCGGCTGCTGGAAAGGACCATATGATTTATCATATGATGTCCTCATCATAACAGGTCAAACCTCGTACATAATTGAAACTTGTGAATTTGTATATATGTAGTGTAGACTTAATGGTGATAATAAGGAGTGCTCGAGTACAAAATTTTCAAGAATTTCTTAGTAAATTTAAAAAATTTCAAATTATTGTACTCAACACTGTCTTATATACCCTCAAATATTGAGGGGGAGCATTAAAATGTTCCTGATAGATATTGTGTAACATTTTGTCCTCGAACGTTTAATCAATTGATATCTAAAATATCAAGGGATTAACATTTTGGATAAGGGGAGAAAATGTGATTAAACTATGATTAAAATGAACCTAACTTGTATCGAAATATGATCATATAAAATGGACTCAATGCACTCTACGCTTAGCATGTACTACGATTACGATGCACATGTTAAGGGGGAGCTTTTAGTGATGATGAAAAACTCTCAAAGTGTAAATCTTTTGATATTTATATTAAACACTTTGATTGAACTTTTCAATAATTTTGGAAGGATTGTGATGGAATACCCAAAAGACCGACCATGTACTTAAATTTATGGAGTTATAAGGTGGTTAGGCATAGGTATTCAAATCTCATGATCCAGCTAGAACTGGAGGGATCTACCCAGGGATATCCACTAGTTAGTGTAGAAATCCTTAGGTATGATACAAAAGGAGTAAGAGTAAGAATAAGGGAATAGTGTCGACTGAAATAGAGCTAATACTGGAACAAACCCATCAAGGTATTAGTCATGAAGTCGCAGTAAGCACTGAAGGGGTTGAAGAACGAAAAAGAATTGTAAGGATAAAGGGTGAAAAGAAAGAAGCCCTCCATACACTTAAGCAGAAACTAGGTCAATACATAAACTGTCAGAAACACTAAGTTGTTGTTTGATATTGAAGATTGTCATGGACCTAGTGACGCTATGCACAACCCTCCCTAGCCACTTAAGGTCTCTCAATAGACTCTTGTTTCATTTCTCATGGAGATTATACGCATTTCTATCGACTTTCTCACTCCGAGTTAGTTGATATTGAAAAGGTGGCAATCTGCTCCAGCCTCCGATCACTAAAACCAAAGTGCACTATTGAGTCTAGAGCCAAAAAAGATCATCCATAAATCTCATTAGGACACTTGTCAAAATTATGCTTGCTAAGTCACACAATGTGAATAACAAGATATATATTAATAGTCCTACGCATTATCCTTGTGATTTTACCAGAACATCCGAGTGATACTTAAGTATTCACAGTGAAGATGGAAATCCTGCTTGAGCCAACATCAAACAAGGTCATGGTAGGTGACTTGTGCGATTCTATACGAATCAAACTTGTTATAACTAGAAAGAAACGATGGTGCAATTCTATATGAGTCAAACTTGTTCCAGGAAATGGATTAACGGTTGATGATGAATTTTTGAAATGATTAACACTCTCGATGTGTCACAAAAAACACTTTAGCAAGTGACACGTCGATTGATTTTCAAATCGATTTTTCTATTTAATTGGTGAGACTTCATCTTGCTAGTTCACTCATACTGTGTTGTCTGCTTTGAGACGCTCCGGTAATGAGAACGGCTAGTGCCGCTGCGAAACCTTGTCAAGGAGATTCTTCAGAATTCTACCAGATCACAAGCAATATTTATACTGATAAACGGGGAACCGTGGTTATTGCAACCGTATTCAACGAAGTGACAAAGACACTCTCGTCCATATCTGTTGATTATCACTAACCTAAACCTGCAGGTACTCCCGATGATTGGTGCAGCTAATTCTCGACGAGTCATGATTCATAGCTACATGCTCATACCCGACCGACTAATGTAAAGACATCATGAAAGCTCAAGTACATGTTTCAAGACTTCCGCTACTCTGGTACGGTATGTCCTTCTTGAAGCGACGAAGTGTTAAAGTTAAAGAACTTCAAGAAAGATGCAACATTAAAGCTTTTCAAGATAAAGTATCAAGAAAGGTATGAGCATGTCGGTCCAAAAGTCACAAGTTCACAAGATGGCGAAATGATATTATGCTTGGTTGATGATCTCAAGGTGTTTAAGATCACATTATCACATACAAGTCAAGATAAAGGAACAAGCTCAAGCCTAAAGTCAATGATCACTACATCATATTCACAAGAAAATGGAAAAAGAAAAAGAAGACTACGAGCTCAAGACTAAAGTTAAAGCATAGTATGCTAGGTTTAAGTCTTTGTAAATTGGAGTGACCTCCCTTAGGGGGAGATTATTAGAAACATGAAAAGTATCGGTCACTTCCAATAATAGTTAGTCAAAGCCCGTAGTTAGTCAAATGTAATGTTATTAATCTAATTGGGCCAAAAGGCTCATGGAAAGCCCACAAGCTCTCCATGGCTGGTTATACTTAGGGTATAAATACCCTCTTCATACCTTAGAGAGGGTGTTGGTTGTTCATTATTTCACACACATAATACAAGTTTCCTTTCATGTTTCTTTCTCTCTCTAAAATGTCTATCCAACCACTCTTTCTCTAAAACCACCTATCTTCCTCTAACCTTGTATGTTATTTGATTGCACTTCAACCACAAGACGTCAAAATTCAATAGTGTACTCTTGAACCGGTTGCCCATGTTATTGTCGAAGATTATGCAACCATGACCATTGATCTTGAGAATGTCCCATAGGATAATATCACGTAAGAGGATTTTGATCTCATTCAATGTAACTTCTTCTTCTCTCGACAACTTTAACGGAGAATTCCACCAAACTAACATGTGGCTCATTAACTTCAATCTGGCAAAAAAATCTTCTCGGCACTTGTAAAAACATAAAGAGTAAAATATCGATTTGATTGATCCATGAGTCTAGCTTTTCGGCATCAACGGTTCCATCGTATGATGGAATGTCGATCCGAGCTTGAACCTTAATGGTTTATGAGAACCACGCGAAGGAATCACATGAGTCTCATTAGCTTGATCATCGTCGGTGTCATACTTAAACTTGTTTCTTCTTTTAACTTCCCCACTAGTGGTGTTTCTCGAGCTTTTGTTTTAGTTGTGATTGAATCCATTCGAGTTACGGACTCGTGTTGACTTGCCAAATGATCTACCTTAGCCATAAAGTTCGTTCAAGCCTGGTTGTGTACTTCCTTTACCTTCCATTGCTAAATTTAGTCGATTGCTGTTTGGTTTCTTTCGATGTATTTACATCTCGGTGACAGGTTCGACTAAAGCTTTATAATCAGACTTTGTTTTCACCATACACATGTAGCAAATAGTGCTCTGATACCACTTGATCCTTTTACAACTTTGCACTCAAATGTTGTTATAGTAATATGCAAAATGGATGATATAATTTTTAATAAAGATGGAAACAATATATGTTTGAGTAACTTTTTTTGTATTAGATTTTCTCTGAAAGAAATACAAATACACTTACTCACTCTTTTTTATTACAACGAGTTACTGATTTTTTGAGGCTTTCATTTCTTTTTTTCTTGTTCTCTATTTATAATAAGAGCCTACATGAAAAGGGATCTTCATGTTCCTAAACAGGGTGAAGATAATCAATGGTAACCGGATATCAAATGGAATCATGTAATCATTTTCTAAAAGAAACTATTCGACCCTAATACCTGGGTATCACGAATATCTCTTTGGGATAAGACCAAATGTTATGTTCTTGAATTAGGTACAATTCTATAACCCTTTCACCTTTAAGTACTTATGTTTCTATGTGTTTTGCATGCAAGTGTTCATCTCAATTTATAGGTCAAGGTGGTTACATAGTGGTTACATAACCATAATCATAGTC
This sequence comes from Tanacetum coccineum, assembly GCA_026074375.1. Classification (NCBI taxonomy): domain Eukaryota; kingdom Viridiplantae; phylum Streptophyta; class Magnoliopsida; order Asterales; family Asteraceae; genus Tanacetum; species Tanacetum coccineum. The sequence goes on along the minus strand of BQNB010094076.1, from coordinate 16,373 downwards.
ATTAAGTTAATGTTAAAACCGCCTATTTAATAGGTCAAGGTGGTTACAAACATTTAATGTTGAAATCGCTCATTTAATAAGTCAATGTGGTTACAAACATTTAATGTTGAAACTGCCTATTTAATAGTACATTACACGTTCAAATATTCAAGAATCAGGGTGTTCTAAGAATTGAACCCTTCAACCCATTTGAATACCTAAAGATAAAATACACATAAGTTTTCAAACACTTAAATGCTCCTGACACTATACAAGCCATGTGTCCATATCCAATTCATAAATGTTGTAAGAGCCAAAAGTTTAAAGCTCCCTAAAATGGCAAAACCTCAACATTCATATAGGTGGTTCCTCTTTATTCATGCTCATGCCAAGTACTTTTTCAAAGAAACAAACCATTGAGAAGTAAAGACTTCATCTTCCTTTTTAGTAGGTTCCAAGCACATCCTTGAGATGATTGTAAAACATGTGCTTCAAGAGGTTTGCAACCTGGAGGTAGATCAGCCAACACCCAAGTGTTGTTGCCCATGATAGAGTCCATTTCATCATTGATTGCTTCTTTACAGAAAGTAACATCTTGAGACTTCATTGCTTCATCAAATGTCTTGGGGTCATCCTCAACATCAAAGCAATAGGAATGTTCGTCATAGACCTCATCCCTTGTTCCTTCAATTAAGTATAATTAAAATTCAGGTCTAAAGTTCTTAGGAGTCATATTCCTTTTGCTTTTTCTAAGCTCGGGTTTAGGTTGTTGAACCACAACCTCTTCAGTGATCTCTTCAGGGACCACTAAACCACCAATATCTTCAATTCCATTTATCAAGGACCTCTAACTTGGTCTAGGGACTGATGAGAATCTATTCTCTTCAAAGATAGCATCTCTTAATTCAGTTACTGAGTTAATTGAAACTGATTCACTAGGTTCAATGACATATAACCTAAAAGCCTTGGAATGCTCAGCATATCCAACAAAGATGCATTCAATGCCTCTTTCACCTAAAGTTTTCAGCTTTGGATCAGGGAGTCTGACAACTGCCCTACACTCCCAAACCATAAGGTAGTTCAGATTGGGTTTTTTTAGTCCATAGTTCATAGGGAGTTATCTTGTTCCTTTTATTGGAAACCCTATTTAATAAATAACAAGTTGTTAACATAGCTTCACCTTATAACCCTTAACTCAGTCATGAGTAGGACAACATAAAATTAACCCTTTCTTTCAGTAATCTATGTTTCCTTTCAAATATACTATTTTGTTGTGGATTATAGGAAGTAGTCATTTCATGAATAATACCAACAGACTAAAAATACATAATATCCATGTACTCACCTTCCCTATCAGTCCTGAATCTTTTAATCAGGAATCCTTGTTGTAATTCAACTTCAGTTTTGAATACTTTAAATTTATCTAATGCTTCATCCTTAGTAAGTAATAAATAAACATAGCAAAACCTAGAATCATCATCAATAAATGTCACAAAGTATTTCTTATTCCCTAATGAAGGAGTAGCATGTAAATCACATAAATCACTGTGGATCAGCTCCAAAACTTTAGTTTTACATTTTACATTTTGAAATGGTTTATTAGTTATTTTGGTCAGCATGCAAGTCTTACACTTTTTAGTGTCTATGTCAAAATCTAGGATTAACCCATCCTTAGATATATCTTGCATCCTCTTATAGTGGGCATGACCTAGTCTAGCATGCCATAGGATTGAATCATTCAGTTTAGAGGTTGACAAAAAGGCTGAATTACCAATATTATTAACAATATTAAGTATGAACATTTGATTACACCAAATAAACCAAAAACAATAAAACACACTATGTTTAAAAAAAACAAATTTATCAGATTTAATCACTTGCTTATAACCACAATTATTCAAAATACTATTTGAAACCAAATTATTCCTTATATTAGGAACATGCAAAACATTAAACAAGGAAACAATCTTTCCAGAATTAAATTAAAGATCTACATAACTACGTCAATGCACCAGGGCTGTTAACTTATTTCTCGTGTGAAGAATAGATCCATCATTCAGTGACTCATAGGTCTTGAACCATCATCTATCTTTACACACATTAACCGTTGCTCCTGAGTTAACCCACCATGCAACATCATCATCCTGCACAAAGTAAGCCTCAGATACATATATAACATAATAAACCTAAAAACAATTAAAAACATTTTTAGAAACCTGTTAGTGTTAAAAAAACATTCACATGAACCATAATTAGCGGTAGATTAATTGTACATAATGGAAAAAACCATTGGCTTTATTACCAACTTTTTCACCTTTGTAGTCCTTTTTCAAGTGTCTAGGTTTTCCACACTTTCAACAAGTCACTTTAGACTTCTTGTTAGGATTAGTTTTGGTATCTTGATGCTTATGTTTACCTTTATTGTCATTGTACTTGATGGAGTTGTTATGCTCCACCATATTGACAACAAAAGGACCAGCAACATTGTTGCCTTTTGGCTTGTCACTATCCTGCACCTTGAGGAACTCTTCAATGCGTAGATGACTGCCAACTCAACAAGAGTTAATCCTTCCTTCTTATGTTTCAAGGTAATGCTTGAAAGCTTTCTAAAACGAGGGAGTTTTATCATGATACAAAGAGACATGAATAGCCTCATCCATGTTCATTTTATGTTGTGTAAATCTACCAAGTATACCAATAAGTTCATTGTATTATTCCATGACTGGTCTAGAATCAGTCATTTTATAATTTGTAAAATTACTTACAAGGAACTTCTTACTTGATGTATCCTCCACTATATATTTGGCCTCCAAGGAATCCTATAGTTCTTTTCCAAATTCAATATGTTGGTAAATATCAAACAAGGAATCAGACATACCATTGAGAATGATACCACGACACACATAGTCATCATTCTCCCATTTGTTCTTCTCCTGATTTGCTCCTTCTCCTGATTTGCTCTACCGTTGCATCATCCCTATCATCAAGAATTGGTATGTTCAGGAAATACACCACACCTCAAGGAAACTGAAGTAAAGTGCATCTTCATTGCCAAATCGGTCAGAAATTAAACCCCTTCAAAACTTGTCTAGTTATGCCACCATGTGCTTCAAATAGCAAATAATGCAAAAAAACATACAGAAAGCAAACAAAAAAAACAAAGCAAAAATTGCTCTACCGTTGCATCATCCCTATCATCAGGAATTGGTGTGTTCAGGACATACACCACACTCATGATAGATTGAAGAAAGTGCATCTTCTGTTGCCATCTTCTGAAATCAACCCCTTCAAACTTATCTAGTTTTGCCACCATGTGCTTCATTGCAGCCGCCATTGATTATCACAAAATAGTTTATTTTAATTGTTGGTTGTGTAATTCCCAAAACATGGTGAAGATAATCAATGTTAACTATATATCAAATGAAATCGTGTAATCACTTTCTAAAAGAAACTATTCGACCCTAAGGCTTGGGTATTACGAATATCTCTTTGGGATAAGACCAAATGTTATGTTCTTGAATTAGGCACAATTCTAGAACCTTTTTGCCTTTAAGTGTTTATGTTTCTGTATGTATTCCATGCAAGTGTTCATCTCAATTTATAGGGATGAAAACTCTTAAACAAAAGAGTTTGTAATTCCTGGTCAAAAGAAGTTTTGAGCATTAATCAGACAATTAATCTCATAACCTCCTCCATGAATGCATACTGGTTAAATGACCATAATCATAGTCATTAAGTTAATGTTGAAACCGTCTATTTAATAGGTCAAGGTGGTTACAAACATTTAATCTTAAAATCACTCATTTAATAGGTCAAGGTGGTTACAAACATTTAATGTTGAAACCGCCTATTTAATTGTCATTAAGCTAACCAGGGGTGGAGCCAATGGGGTGGCTAGCGGGTGCTCGCCACCCCCAGTCGGCCCAACTTGTAGCTTGGTTTCCGGCATATCTTTTATAAATCTTTAATCCAGCCTTTGTTGGTTACCAGTAGAACGCAATGTACTGTTATTGTACTCATCAAATGATAACTAAATATTAGTTGTAACACTCAGTTAAGCCATTATTGAATAGTGGACAAAGTGATGAAGAAGATAAAAGTGAGGAAGAGAGACAAAAGAGTAAATGAGTGGTTAATATAACTTGTTGACTTCTTATCTTTGCTTGATGGCATACTATAACTATATTACTCCCCTCGTCCCAAAATTATTATCCACAGACAAGAAATACATAGTTTAAGAAAAATGCATTAATTACTGCTTTGGTTTCTACGAAAGCAAAAAAACAGTTTTACCCTTTGATAATTAATTAGTGTTTTCTTTTATGTTTGTAAATACCAATTTAAACTAAAGGTAATATGACAAACTTAAACAAATCCAACTATTATTTTTAGAAGTGAACAATTATTTAATAATTTTAGGACAAAGGTAGTAATAATTTTCTTGCCATGTTTTATTAACACCATAAATAAATATCTGGTTGATACACAGAGCCGTCTCATGGTTTTCGGTGGCCCTAGGCAATAACAACATAGAGGCCTTATTACACTTGTAAACTAAAAAGAAATTGCATATAAACTTGAATTATATAGCTCGTATACGTATAGTATTATACGTATTTAATGCAAAACTACTAATAATGTGGCCCCTTTTAAGTGGAGGTCCTGTGCGACGGCACCTACTACACACCCATCCGAGACCCCTCTGATACATGTGTAGTCAAGCCCATTTAGGCAAAGTATTCGAGTTGCAAACGGGCTTAATACTTGATACAACATATCAAATCCAATCCAAAAACAATTACTCCATGTACCTTTTTAACCTTTTCTTTTTTTATTGACGATTTTTGTGGTTGTATTGAGTAATAATTTTTAACAAGCATGATAGCCCGCGCGTTGTGGCGGGGCTTCATTTTTTGCGAATTATAAAGTGGTATTCGTAGTTCCTCAAGAATGTTGGTCCGTACTTGACCCTTTTTTGCTTCGTCCTCTATCCAATATCTATGCAGCAAGGTGTAATGTCAATATAAGTGGCAAAATAGGTAATTTTGTACTGATTAAATAAGGTAGTCAATTTTTTTTCTAACTACCAGCATCAAATATGAATACAAAATTAATCAACAGTTACGTTAGTATACCAAGAGCTTCTAATTCAGTTAGTTATTACCACGGCTTCTTAATTCACCTTCAAAGTAATTCAGCTTATTGAACCAATATCTTGTTAATTTGACTTGTATGCAAATCAAGTTATATGGTTTTATGGTTTTTTGTCAACAAATTCGGTCCGCTTTTCCTTTGCAAGGCTTCTCGGGTTCATTTCGTTCCTTTTCATTTCTTGAGGGGCAGAACGTAAAAAAACACTTTATTTTTTTTTTTATAGTCAAAATAAGCTATTTTTCTCTCAATTACGAGCTACGGGGACTGTTAATCTTGCTCCAATCTTTTTGTTCGTTTCCTTGTCTTTAGTAGTTCTAGAAAAATAGTTGCTTCAGCCTTTCATTCAGCCTTCCAATAACGAATATTTTCGTCTTCTATTTTTTCTTTAAGCGTTTTGAAACTTATTTTCCTCTTGATGACCATTTTCTTGTTTACACATCATCACATATGTGCAGAGCATCCAGGCAGGTCTATTTACCATGTGGCCCTAGATACAACATTTTCTTAATCATAAATGTAACTGATCGAAATATGGCATGCTTAAAATAACAAATAGATTACAAAAGACTTACCACATTTCTTGACTTCGTTCGTACAATTTGGTACCTTCTGAGATCAGGAGCATTCCTGTAATCCAAGCATCAATTGCGTTATAAATCTCGACCCTTGAAGCCCTTGCAATAATGATGTAAAATACTTACACTGCTGCCATGTGTAATGCTCAATTTAATATATATGAATACACATATAAAACCTATAAAAATGTTTGAAACCGGATTTTCTTTGCAAACTCAGTGCAACCTGCAACATTACCACAAAAATTTAACATTAACATAAACATATATCGTAGCAACTTGTTTTAATATTTTCTTGGCAGAAACAACGACGTACTTCCTAGTTTTTAACAATGGACGTTGTTACGTTTTTACTAATGCTAAAAATGTAAAATTTTGTGGCTATTTATGATAATCTACCTCTTTCAAAGGCTTATAATCAGACTCATGAACATCTAGTTGAGGATAATGAGATTCCGCATTAGTGCATTGATGCGGTCGTCGTAAGACTTCTACACGAAGTTTTACAACTCCCTAGGCAGAGTACCTAACCGTTGTAGTAGTAGTATAGGCAAGACTCGGGGGTTGTTATCGTTCTCTAGGGGAATAGGTTGAGAAGGCTTGATCACGGTCTAACAGAATTCTAAGGGTTGAGGGAAGATTCTTTTTGTGTTTTTATATTTTATGAAAGCATGTAAAATCATATATTGGAGAGGTGGTTGGTTTTAGCTATTAAACTAAATATAAACTAAACTACTGGTGATAACAATATAATAAAAGACTGTGTTTATTTAATCATGTATTACTCCCTAGATTGCTTCTCCTAGTGTTGTTGCTTTGTCACACTTGTGATGATCTATGTAATTATTTCCTAAGTCATGAACGAATTACACGAACCCACCGTCTATTTAATATTCCGTTAAGGCAAAGCACAAGTAAGGTAGTATGAAGACTATTACAAGGCCTCTAAGAGTATATTAAATGCATTTGAAATATATTAAGAGTGGATCAACCATATAAGAGGCAAGGTAGTATGAAGACTGTTACCCGATGGTATCCTTTCTACACAATCATGTTTTCCTAGACATATCAACAGCGATACAAACAAAAGCTGGTTTTCTAAGACCTAACATGCATATCCATCACAAGAAGCAACACCACTAAGATCTACATTCTAGGTTTTATACAATCATAAATAAACACAATAGAAGGTTTAGCCAAGCATGTTATAAGTAAAGCAAGAACAATAATGAATCAAAAACATAGACCTATTGAAATTAATAGATATCTTACTTGATTAAAACATGAATTGAAGGAAGTACAATAGGGTTTTGAGGCCCTAAAATCGTCCCTAACAGCTGCTAAACGAACTAGGTTTCGTTCCTTTCTTTTACTCTAAAGTTACACACTTAAAACCCTAAAATCATATTTGTATTCATAGGAAAATCGCTGCGACGGCGTCGCGTTTTAATCGTGACGCTGTCGTGACAAGAATATTCTAGATAATGGGTTGGGTCGTACAATCTAACGCCGTCTTGAGATCTTGTGACGCCATCTTGGAAATCGTTGTGACGGCGTCATGTGTTATCTGTGACGCCGTCTCCAGCTTCTGAGGAGAAATTCTTGAGCAATGTTGGTGTAGGTCCGTAGTCTTGTCCGTTTCTTTTCCAAATGAGCCCAAGTCACGTGTATTTCTTCCAAATGCCTTCCAAATGCAAAATACCAGAAAAGGAACGATTAAGTACCTATTTTGGGCATAAACACACGATTTAGGGGGTTAAACGGCCCCGAAAAAGTGTATAAAATAACACCTCATCATGCATTCTAGCAAGCAATAAAATCGTATAACGATACTATACTGTATTATTTTTAGAAGAAAATTATTTACAGAAATAAGTTTCAGCTTAGATGTAACATGTATGGCAGAATGCATAAGCACCATCAGGTAGTCATGTAGGTAAGCCATGAATATGGTAATGCTTTGGGCAAAACCTGATGAGTATATAGTTTATTTTCTCGTGCCGATCCTCTTCATAATACTCTAGAATATATACTTTAGAAATTTCCAACATATCATAATTATCTTGGTTAAAAATATTTGAATGATGCATATTGGAAGTTTTTAAGCCTTGATTTTATTATAGCTGGTAACTCAAACCATTGGAATATTAGTACTTTTCATATCGTATTTAGACAAAATCAGTTGCAATATAATTCAAAAGTTGACAACATGTAGAGAAGTTGATTTATTCAAATCAGATGATTGTTTGGTAATTTTTCTTGATGTTGCGTTTAATTTGACTTATGACCAGGTACCCCCCCCCTCTTTCCCTTCATGTCTTTTGTAAAACTGAGACATTCAATTACTTGCATATTAGAATATAATTTATCCCTAAATTTATTCTATTGCAATCTATACATGTCCGAATATCGTAACAAAAGTCAAAAGCATACTACTCAATAAATTTGTCACGAATAAGCACAAAGGGACTAAGTTACACAACATCATCTCACAATTAATTTGTTACCAAAAAAATAGTTTACCATTGTGGAAGTCTATAGTCCACTGGACTTTTGATGCAAAAGGAATAAAGAACACAGGTAACATCACAGTCAAATGGTTGATGCTGGTTAATAGTGGCATATCAACAAAACTAACCAAAGCAATTAAAAACAATTTAGATGCTCCCCTGCTGCTCTTTTATGTCTTCTTTTTTTCTTTCTAGCGTCAACAGTAAGCCACCATGGGCCCTCAATTCATCTTTTCTTGCTCATGGGCCAGATGTATATATTCATTGTTGGGCCTGGTCTTGCAATCATGGGTTGGGTTTGTGGGGCTGGGCTGTTGTTATGTTGTAGCTACTTATAATAAATATGGGTCGGTCCGACCCATATAAATGGTGTCGGGCCGGCCCAATAAAAGATGAAGGCACCGTCGAACTCGTAATCTCGTGCTCTTTTCATTCCTGTGCTCGGTTTTATCCGCTTTGCCTTTGTTTTTGTCCATTTCTTTAATATCCGTACATGCACATACACAAACACAAAAACAAGCATATATTTGCAATTTTATTATGTTTTTGGTCTTTTGGGGTCGTTTAATTAGGTAAAAAGTATGTATAAAATAGCGAATACCATTGGGCTTAGTGCAATATTGGGCTGGTCCGGCCCGTTAAGTGGGTTACGGGCTGGCCCAATAAGATCCGAGGGCACCGTTGGACTCGTATTCTCATACTCTTTCCCTTCCCGTGCTCATCTTTGTCTGTTTTGCTTTTATTTTTGTCATTTTCTTGATATCCGTACTTGCACATACACAAACACAAAACAAGCATATATTTGCAATTTTTATTATATTTTTGGTCTTTTGGGTTCGTTTTTCATGGTAAAAGATATGTATAAAATAGCAAATACAAAATTCCCCCATACTAAAGTATTGCCATGTCCTCACGCAATGTAATAAACACATGTTTATAACTAAAAATTTTAATCCCCTCAAACTAATCACCTCGAAAAGTAGCAAAGTGCTAATCTAAAGGAATTAAGAAATCAATAGTTAAGAAACGCCCCATTTTTCCATTTTCAACATTTTTTTTATGATTTTTTATAACTTTCCATACTTCATCATTCTTTGATAATACTTAGGATCATAGAACAAGCAAAATAAATTCATCGTCCCCAACTTTCACTTTTTCCATACTAAGCTTAAAAACAAGATCATTGTCAAATACAAGTCATGATACTAACACTACTCATAAATACTAATTGTGTACTTACTTTTCCTCCCGCAAATCCTAATTTTGTATCTCAAGATTTTACTTAAGTCATATACCCGAAGGCTCTTTAAGACTTGTTTCGATACTTATTTATTCCAAAAATAAAGCGGGACGGTTAAAAATAAAGTTTAGCTTCCACCCTTATCCTTGAAAACCGATGAAGTGAACGAAATTTTGGCTTTTGTTGCTTTTGCCTTAATTCATGTCATATACCCTAAGGCTCTTTAAGACATAAATCAAGTAATATTATTTACACCATATACCCTTAGGCTCTTTAAGGTGCAAATAACTAAGCAACATAATCACTAATTTTATAAGTACCATATACCCTAAGGCTCTTTAAGGTACAAATAATTTCATGATTAGTATTACTTTTGCCATATACCCTAAGGCTCTTTAAGGCAAAAAGTAATAAAATGATTAACTCTACTCATACCATATACCCTAAGGCTCTTTAAGGTATAAGTAAAGCAATAAACATGTGATGCATATAATAAGCCAAAATTCGAATCATCGACTTCCAAATCAAAGGAAAGTTACTAAAAATTAAGTTGAACCGGACAACCTTATTTATTAAACATTTATGCATATAAGTGAGACAAGCTAATGGGAGAAAAAGCCACAATTAATACTTATGAGCTTGAAAGAAAACCAACTATTCCACGTTTAATATCATGACTTATACTCGACTCTATCATTTCTTGTTCTTCGCAATTTAAAATCTCTAAGAAAGAGACTCGCGAATGCTTAGCCTAGCGAATTAAGATCGGCACTTTAACAAGTCACATAGACTGGCAACAATCTTAACTCTAATAAATCGAGTTCGGCATAATGGATAAGCCTACATAAGACTAGCAACAAACTCGATTTAAACATGTTAAGGAAAAAGCTAAGGTATAAAACCGGTCAGATCAAAATTTATTTCTCGTTCTCACCTTTATTTGTGACACAACACTTATTACATCGCTTTATTCCAACATTTATCACTTTTTTCATGCATGATAATTTATTTATTTTTGCTATTTTTCAAATAAATCACATATTTTGTGTGAAAAAACGGGTTACGTGAGAACAACGGCTGCAGGTATAATCAAATCGCTAGATTCCCCCCATTCTAAAACTACACATTGTCCTCAATGTGAGACTGTCACCCCCTATACTAATTTTAAGGCATAATTCAAGTATTAAGGGTTCTCTACGCAAATCTAAAGCCGTTTATTAAGTATGCTAAAGATAAACGTTAGTCGATAAGATTAGGATATCGGATTCCGTAAATGAAGCTGAGGATATGAAGCTCGAATGTATGAATGGACAAAACCATAAGCACGAGAGTCTTCAAAATCCCGGTATCCTGGACATAAAATCACAAAACACAAAACACGAGAAAGGAAAGAGGTGGTCCCCCTCACATTAATTGTTAGAAAATAGAAAATAAGATAGAAATGCTTGTTTTTGTTAACCGAGTCGCGAGCTTGACTCGACCTCGAATTAAGTTGTCCATGGGGAAGCAAATGGAAAAGAAAATCTCAATCGGGCTTTCATTAATGTTTGGATAAACATTAAAGCACATGAAAGTTCCATCCCGATGAGATGCCACCGGCTCTAAGTGGAGATGCCAGGGTCAAAAATAGTGTCTTCACTCCCGGTGGAGAGAAGTAAAGGAGAATCCACAGGGTAGGTGAGAAACGGGAGAAAAGTCCGAATGACAAATGTGAAGGAATCGTCATCTTCAACATTTTGAGAAATATTAATCTTACCTCCCCCTGGGTAAAAACATTCATCTTTATTAAGCTCATCAGAATTGTTAATCATTGGCGCATCAGGCTCAACATTTAAGCAAATCTCATCATCTGGTGGTTCCGAAGGAGGACGAGGAAATGACGGATCAAAATGAAATGGTTCAAAATTAGGAAGTTCCAAAAGAGGATCATTTGAATTATCAAAAATAACAACGCTAGTCAACCCTCCCTGATTGGGCTCAACCACAAAAAGAAATGAATCATACTCGGGAAGAGAGTTATTAGCATGAGTAGTGGTACTGCCACTTCTCGTCTCTTCCATATCATCGCTAAAAGGCTCGAATTCGGGTAAAGAATTATCCGAATAAGAGAGAAGTATCAGACTTCTCAAAGAATGAATCACTATCTGTGACAGGAATAGGAAATGAAGAAGAAGACTTGAACACATGATCAGGGGTAGGGTTGTCATTCAAAGATTCGATATTAGTAATAAGACGACTAATGTTTAATAATTTCTCACGAAGAATAACGTCTTGGATTTGAAGAATATCTTCTAAGTCAAACTCTTTCTCTTCTTGATCAACATCATTCACCTCCTCTAAGCTAACGTACTCGATGTCCTCAAAATCATTGTCATCACTCGAAGTACCATCATCGTTGGAATCGGATAAAATCTCAGAATGATCATTCAAAGCATCAAAAGTGGAAGGATCTTCACAAATGGGCACATCACACATATCTTTGGAAATACCCTTGAACTCACTTGGGATTGGGACCAGGATCTCAACACTAGACTTTATTATTTCGTCCGATTCTGTTTCCGGAATAGTGACGAGATGCTCGTCCCCCATACTTAGAGAGTTATTCGGTTCCTCGATTGGTAAGTCGGGTGTAATTGTTTTAGGCTTGCTATATATAATAGTATACTCATCATCATCGTCAAAGAAATTAGTAGGACGATTCCAGCTTGGACAATTAATATATTCTGATAGCTCTTCACTAATATTTTGCACATCTTCAAGGAGTTTACTCATCAATTCTTGAATATCCCCTTGTTGATATTGCTCGTCAGTCAAAGCATCTTTAATTTCGGCAAATCTCTCCCAAGCTATCGATAAAACTTTTGGCATTACTCCAAAAGATATACGACTAAACTTCCTTAAGAAGGTGCAAATATCTTTCATAAAGTTTTCTCTAGCTTCTTCATCGTCAATCATAGAAAAATTCCAATATGGAGTAAAACCTTGAGCTGCTTGCTTCTCCTTCTCTAGTTGAATTCCTTTAAGAATTTGCAAATCATTCATGAGTTTAAGAAGCAATTCTTGCATAACTTCAGGTTGATTCTGCTCTTCTTCCATAGCTTGCTTAATCTTAAGAAATCTCTCCTCGGCTAGCAATAAAGCCATGCACTTTTCATTAGGAGGTATATGATCATACTCCTTTAAAAAGGCTTGTATAGCTTCCATTAAATTTTCTCTAGCTTGCAACAATTTCGTATCCGTTGTTTGAGGAGGATGATTGTTGGGAAACTACGTGGGTTGAAATTGGTCAACACCGGAAGAATAAGGTTCATAGAAATTTTGGTTCAACGGTTGACACTGAAAAGTCTCATGAGGACCCCCGCAGTTCTCACAATAAAGGTATTGTTGTGGTGAAGTTAGTGGAAAATTATTATCGAAGTTTTGATCGAAACACGGATTCTGATTGTAATCAAACGGAACTTGAAGTGAACAATTGTAACCAAAATGAGCATCGTTTCCACATAACTCACAAATATTCGTCCCGTACCATGGTTGTGGAGGGTTGTCAGAAAAATTTTGATCATTATTTAAATAATTCGGTTTTTGCGAGTTTGGATTTGGATTATAATCGAATGAATTTCCATCTCTTGAAGGCGCAAAACTAACAACATCATCTCTTAAAACGGTACCTTCACACACCCGCAACAAGTGATTGGCTTTCCATCTCCATAAGTGCAATTTAAACAATTTCCAAGTACAAGATTAACACCACATTGCGGGCACGTACATAGATAACAATAAAAACAATTACATGGTTGACCGCATCCCACACACTCACGTTGGTTATACGAAGACATGTCGAAGAATTAAACGGATAAGAGGATAAGAAGAAAGAATTAAACGGATAAGAAGATAAAGAAGATTATTTTTAGCTTTTTCAAATAATACATAAAGAAAAAAAATAAGAAAGAAAATATTTTTGAGTCACCGAATAATCAACAAACTTAGGGTAACTCTCTTAAGTGAAATTCACAAAAGAGGTGCGCCTTTTTCGTAAGTGACACAAGACGGTTACTTTTGATTTTTCATTTTTTAAATATTTTGATTATTTAATATATAAACCAAAAAAAAAAATTGAGAAAATAAATATTTTTTGTATTTATAAAATATAAGAAAAATATTCACAACGGAAAATGATAACTCACGAGGAAGTTCTCAAAACACTAATCTTCGAACCAGAAAACACGAAAATGATACCCACCTACTCCCCTGCAACGCGCCAAAAATTGATAAGATTCCGAACACTCTATATATAATAATAAAAATGATATAAGTATTAAGGATTTAATCAAATAAGTAATTAGTATAGTAAGTATTTTCCGTTGGAATTTAGAAAACGAACTTTAACCAAAGTTATCTCAAAAACCCTCCCGGTCATTTTTTCCTCGGCGAAAGCATAATTGAAAATCGTTTAAGTCCGTGATCGCGCGTTTTGAATGGTTTAAAATGATTTTGATTTGAGTTCCTAAATCCTACTTGACATATTGATAAAGTAAATAAAAGCATAAAAACGAGCAAAGCAATTAGAACAATTAAACATGTAAAGCATTAAACAAAAACGAGTATTTAAAACGAGACAAATAAGCAAGCATAATAAATTCAATTTTAAACATGACAAAACTTCAAAAAATAATCGGTTATAGTAAAAGAAATTATATTTCATTAATTTTTTTTTGTTTTAAAACAAAAAAAACTTTAAGACTAAATAAATGTTGCGAAAACTATTAATCTCTAATCATAATTTTAAATCCGCACTAATTTCAAAACACGAATTGAGCCAATAAATCAACACTAAATAGGGCAAACGTTATAACGATCAAAAATAAAAAGACTAGTCCTACACCCAAGCAGACAAAATTCATATATATAAAACGATAAAATAAATCTTACTACAATAATAATTGAGAAAATGAACTTAGAAAATGGAACCTAATTGAAAGAGATCGTAAGTAAACGATAACCACCCGATTTTATTAAGCTAAAAAAATAATTAAATTCTATCTTGACAAAAATAAAACCCTTAAGCTCCGCGCCTCATGAGTGGACCGGTACCAAAAAAAGTCAAACAAAACAAAACAAAACAAAATATTTAACTGTTAACAGTAAATACAAAATTTCTATTTTAAACTAACTAGCCTAATCCGTAATTCAAAAATGGGCCCATGATTAATTCTAGCAAATCAAACGAGATCCAATTTAGCAGATGTAGTCTAAAATCTAGATGATAATTTTATAATCCTATTGCAGGTCCAAAGTTAGCAAGATATATTTGCATTTTACCATATGACTAAATCCTAATCTTACAAACAAAACGAAAGACCACAATTTTCAAACCATAAGCCCAAACTATTAAACAAAGAGCACTAAATAAACTATTAGTTATGAAACTACAAATCAGCTGAAGCAATTAGGCCAAAGAATAATTAAGCTAATGTAAATTCCAAATCGAAATAAGAACAAGCATGTTCGAAACAAAAGTTTACGAGATCTAATAAGCTAAACTAAATTTTAACCGAATTAGTACTAGATTCTACGAAACCGATTGTCAAAATAAGTTAGAGGAAATAGTAGAAAAATAAAATAAGCAATGAACAAACTAAACTAATTCGTAAATAAGCTAGATCCCAAAAGCTTATTCTTAAACTTATTAAATCGGAGCTTGTGAGAGAAATATGCAAACAAATCAAATAAGTACGAAACTACTCATTTGTCTTGTCACTTATTTGTTAATAAGCTCAGCCAATAAGCTTTAGAAATAAACTACGAATAAAGAGCTTATATTCGAAAAGCTAAGAAAATAATTCTAAAACTTAAGCAACCAATCTTCAAAACTTTATAAAATTTCCAACGAGCCAAAAGTTTACAAATAGCTCGAAATAATCTAGAATAATACAACTAAAAAGCTTTTTAATAAGCTGAAATACATCTACAAATAAGCTACATGATAAATAAGCTAAATAAAAACTAAAGTTAATTCCTACTCTTAAAATTACCCCCCCAAATGTGGGAGGAGCGGATCCATTTATAGCCAAAAATGAGGGGTCATTCTTGTAATTTTAATCCCATCATTGGTGTAGTAATTGGCCAATCATTGGCTGTCAAATGAGCTCACACGGATCGCCACATTGTAAAAAATTGATCCAACCGATGCTTAGCTTCCACGTGTCCATTTGTTGGCTTAAACCAAACGCACTCCTTTCTGGCCATTTGATCCCTTTCATTTGCAAATTGAAATAAACTCAATGTATGATTTTTGTCTTGGCCACGTGCATTCATCTTATTCGTCCATTCCCACTATAGTGGAGGGACATGTGATATGAAATGTATTTATTTCTTTTCACGTGACATGATGTACAACATATAACAAACCCATATTTTTATATATTGTATTTTTGAGCCTTAAAAGGCTTGTTAGGTGATTGGATATAAATATATATAATAAAATATATAAAATACCAAATAGTAATAGTATAGAGAGTATCCCGTTAGATAAGAAAATCACATTAGAAAAAATAATAGTCTATCTTCCGAGTGTCGTTTCCACGGCGAGAGATGAATTGAAATTCACGATAATGTTTCGTTTGATGCTTGAATGGCAAATATTTTGGTTTTGATTTTAAACTAAAAATATAATATAAAAACTATAATAAAGCTAAAATAATACTAAAACGGGCATGCTCGCTAAATAACAATAAACGACAATGACAATAAATTAAATAACAATAAACTAAACAACAATCAACGAGCAAATAATAAACGAGCATACTACAAGTCTACGATAAATATGGAAATAATAACAAGAGAAAACTACAATTTTGGTCCACTATCTTTACCGGGTATAACACTTTTGGTCCATTTTTTTAAAAATTTGCGGGT
>BQNB010094075.1:0-26205 GCA_026074375.1 Tanacetum coccineum | reverse complement strand
TTAAAGTGTATATTCCGATTTCGTTCCAGTTTCTTCGTTATTAAGAGTTAAAAGTCCCGTTTTATATCAAAACGTCCGTCAAAATATAATTTGTTATATTTTGTAAACCAAAGTCTAACTTATCAAAGTCTCGAATTCCGAATCCCATGTTCCGATTTCTGATTTAAATTACTCGTTATATAAAGGTGCCAAAGTCCATTTTCAGTTCAATTCTCGTCTAAAGCATATCTAATATCGCTTATATATCAATATAAGTCCCGTTTTAATATTAATTTCATATTTTAACTAGACCGCGCAATTTATAATATTTTTCATCACATTTTATATAAATCGATTAAATGAAACAATTTATATATTTTCGTGTTAACCAAACTCACTTTATTTCGGTGTCATCCCACAACTCGACGCACCCCGGCTGATGGACAGCCAAACGCACCCTTGTGCGTGGCTGTTAAGCCAAACGCACCCTAATTTTTGGTAAACCCAAATCCAAACGCACCCTATGTGGTGGTGGTGGCTGCCAAACACACCCGTGTGGTGAT
This sequence comes from Tanacetum coccineum, assembly GCA_026074375.1. Lineage (NCBI taxonomy): Eukaryota > Viridiplantae > Streptophyta > Magnoliopsida > Asterales > Asteraceae > Tanacetum > Tanacetum coccineum. The sequence continues at coordinate 25,663 of BQNB010094075.1, read as the reverse complement.
GGCAGCCAACCAAACACCCCTTTGTTGTTTCCCTTAAGCCAAACGCCCCTTTTTGTGGTGCAACCTGTTGAACCAAACGCATCCCCCCCCGCCCTTAGGCTGACCCGAACAGCCAAACGCCCCCATGGTGCTTACCATACAAACCAAACGCACCCTTGTGCGTTTCGGTCTAAACCAAACACACCCTATAGAAAAAAAATGATGCAATACACCCTTCCCTTTTTGATGCTTTTCCTTTCTGCCACCAGTCGGCACAAACAAACACCCTTTGGGCTGTTTTACAACATAAAACGCACCCTAATCTGGTGCTTGAAACCACACCGGACGCACCCCTTTCTGCTAAAAACCAAAGGCACCCTAAGCCTATCTTATTTCAACCAACCACTCCTTGCGGCTGTTACACCCGTCCACCAAACTCTCCCCTGTTTGTATTTTTTAAACCAACCCACCCGACACCTACTTATAACCCATAAACAAACACCCCTCTTCTGTGTTAACAAACCACTCGCACCCTGCCATTTCTATAGAACAAGCTAACAGCAAAGCCTAGTTGCTGCCATCAATCCTAACGCACCCTTGTGGGTCTTGACTTCGACTTTTGGGTTCTTATACCAAAACGCACCCTATGTGGGTGATACAAAACCAAACCAACGCGCCCCCTTGGTGCTGTTAAGATGGACCAGACGCACCCTTGGCGGTATAACAAAACCGGACGTACCCCGTTTGGTTATTTTATAACCAAACGCAGCCTCGCTGCTGTCATAAAACCCGACGCACCCTTTTGTGAAAAACACAACCAAACGCACCCCTTATGTGGTGATAGCCACATATACAAACGCACCCCACGGTGGCTGTGGTGGTGGCGTGGGTTCGGTGGTGATGGTGGTGTTATAAGGCGCGTGAAGGAGAGTGATTATGGGGATCGGGTAGATCCGATGGTAGGGAGTCTTTTTGGATTCGGCCGGAAAAGTCCGCCGGAAAAGTTTTTCGGCGGCGGCGGCGTGGTGGTGACCGGGTCCGGCGGTGGTGGTGGTTGGCCGGATAGTTTGAGGGAGAAGAGAGAGTTTATATTATGTGTGTGTGTGTATAAAGATGGAATGAAATGAAAAAAATATATAAAAGTTTTATTTATAATAAAACTTTAAAAATAAGTGACAAGTTAATAATAGTTGAGGGTTACTTGTGTAAATATCTAATGTAGTTTTTATAACTTCCGGTTCGGGACTCGTTTGAGCTAGTTAACGGTCGATTCAACGCACGAAACTTGCGCCATTGTTTTTCAAATTATTTTTCTGATTATTAATTAAATATGATAATTAAAAACAAAATTTATTGTCTTTTGTGTGTTCAGCGTTGTATATGTTCGAATAATGTTTGCGGAGTGTTTAGCCCTTTTTCTGCTCGTTTCCAAGAGTCTTCGGGCAAAATAAAAGTTGTCAGGAATGTCGTCCGACTGTCAAATTGCTTTAGAGGTCCGGGAGTCGTGAAAAGTGATTTAGATGATCTCGTACTTATAATGTCAAGTCAGACAAAAAGTCAATGATTGATCGTTTCATTCTAAATTCCGAAAAAGTTCTCAGATGTTACATTACCTAACCTTAAAGAAATGTTCGTCCCGAGATTAAATTTGTGTTATCCGATTGTGTGACCGAGAAAAGGTTTAAAATCTGATAAACCGTTTCCTAAGCAAGACGATGATTGTCGTTCGCTTCAGCAATGATTAGATGTTTCGACAATTCTCAAACAATACCAAAAGTTTGGCTAAGTTTGACCCGGTTATATAAATCCATCAAGGTAGATATTTTAGAAAAATATCGTTACAAGTTTTATGATTGATATTAACACCACTGGTATCGCTCTTACTCGAACATCCCGCTTACTCAGACCACAATATTGTCTGCTTTGCCCTCATGCTCACCGCTTTGCTTTTGTGTCCCTTGCTTGGGACTTCCCGCAGGTCACCCAAACCAGTGCTACTCTCACTCAAGCATGCTCAACTGCCAGTTCTTGGCAGTACTAGGATGTATCGCGACCTAAGTCTTCCTACTAGTGGCCCGAAATGAATAGTCCAACTATCTGTTTCGTCGATAGGTGTTTATCTCGTTTAAGGGGAGTTGAGTCAGTACATATTGGATAAGGTTGTTTCAGTCAGGACCGTCCAGTCCAACAGTAGGACCATAAGTCAATACTATAAACAAATGGTGGACGGGTTATTGATCAGTTCGTTTAGCTCCAACAGGCAGTTCGTGATTGCACACAGACATTGCAATGTCATAAGTAATAACTTAAGAATGAGATAAGGTAGCTCCAAATGAGGCCTTAAGATTTATGCGGAGTGGCAAGACACTATTGTGCTTCCAAACCTTTTCAATCGGGATTCTGATGATTACTTATTTCAGGTATATCGTGTCATATCGGGATACCATGAAGCCACTCTATTTATTTAATGTCTTATTTACTAAAGAAGCGTCCATAATTTATGTAAGTAAGATAAGGATAACTTATGTTCGGTGATTTATAATTTATTTATTTAACTGAAGAGGCGTCCCAATCCTTTCAAATAAATAAATTATAAATCATCCTACTTAATAATTCCCGGTGCAATACGCGTACTCTCATAACCTTCAAGGTGGTTGACATGACGATGCATGTGTTCTACTGAGTATGTGACGAGTGATTTAAAACTCGTCTTTGAAAGCTGGGAGTAAAAACTGCCAGGCGAGATCCACATAGAGTTCAAGATAATTAATGAGTACCCGGTTAGAGTAAATAAGGTAAAGATCTCTATAAACAACAGATATAGATAAAAATGATTTACCTATATCGTGCCTCACTTATTACATGTCCCGCCTTTATACAAAGACTTGCAATATTTAAATTCGTTAATCAATCCTGTGCAAACGGAACTGTGACTGGCTTTGTTAAACATGCAATTATCATATCAATCATCGTATTACAATTCTCGCCTATACAGACTTGTCTAATACTTATAATTAATACTTAATTCCATGTAACAAACTTTATAACGGCTTTGGTAATTACGATGTTATATAAAGTATATGAAGAAAAATAATATTCTTAGTGACATTGTCTTAACATTTAGACGATGTTGAGAACAAAATGAGACCATTGTGCAACTCACAATGGCTTACATATAAATTGAGACCCATTGTGCCAACTCACAATTGTATGACATATAATTGAGACCATGTGCCAACGCTCACAAGTCTGACATATATAATTTTGAGACCATGTGTGCATACACACAATGTCTTTAGAAACGCTCGGTATTTATATTAAATAACTCTTTAGATAATATCGTACGATATACGCGAAGGAATGCAAGCGCATATATATGTTTATTATATATGTAATGCCACGTAAGCACTTAATGTAACAGTATTATTAAGCCACCATAGCAAATAGCCGAAGTATCGCATATTGAAAAATGTGTTTTGTGATGCAATTATTGTGAAACGGTTATAGTCTAGGGTAAATATGCAACTAGTTCTCTATAACCATTGCTATGATCACCAATCTGTAAACCACCCCAAAAATTTTTTTATTTCCAACTTTTTTTTACAACGCAGAGGGGAATACCAAAAGGGTGTTGACTTCAGTATACACTAAGCAATAGATACAAGAGACGAACTATAGGGGTCGTTGGAATAATATAACATTTGTTGATCATATAATCTGAATTTAATTCAATACATTTGTCCACATCATTTGCATCACAATGAAAGCTTGAATGTAATGATAGACTCCAATGCACATCAAATGTCCGAGCATCTAATTTCACCTGAGAAAAAATGTTAAAACGTGTCAAACATTAAGTTGGTGAGTTCATAGAGTAGTTTAAATATTAAATCGTTATCCAACTGTATTTCACCGTACTATGTAAAGAAATCCCTCTAAGATTTATAAAGCTAATGCATTACAATGTGTTGTCACCTTATGTTACTAAATCCCTTATCCAAAGTTTTTTATAAAGAATGCAGGACAGTGTAATGTCACCAAAATGTTCAAGTTATGTATGTGTCGGGGGGCCCTGTAGTCCTCCAAATTGAATCCGGACATGTTATATCGTGCGTTTACTGGTGATCGCTATTACGCCGAACGGGGTGTTGTACAAATCCCGAATAGATCTATAATGTTCGTTACGGATAGTGATCGTAATCACCCCGAACAGGGATCCACATTCCGAAATTATATTATTTCATAACCAGATTCGCGCTCACCCTCCATGTTGATTTGTATAGTTCCTGTGACGCTGTGACGTAGTACTTCGTATTTACCCTAAATTTGGGCAGGGATACAAATACATGCGTATATATACCTCACAGTTACCGGTGTCTCCCCTCCAAGACCAAACGGGCAGTACATGTAATGCGTAGACTACTCCCGTTACCGGTGTCCCCTCCAAAGAACACCCGTGGCAGTTAATGTAAAAATTATGTACTACTCGTTACCGGTGGCTCCTCCAAGAACACAACGAGCTAGTCGTTTTTATGCCTATAAGTTCATTTGACTAAGCTATCCGAAATTATTTTCAAATGTATTAGTTTGCATTTGTGCACAAAAAATGCCGTCAAATAAATGCTATCCCATAAGCGAACTATGCAAAAAGTATGTAAACCTATCGTAAACAATCCTGTAAATGCATTTGTAAAAACACGCTTGTTCTCAACCGAATATATGTGATAACTAGTAAAAACATGGGGCTATAAACTCACAAAAATCCTTTAAAAACAATCACATTGTTATAGATTGTTCCATAAGATAATAAAGATTTTGTAGACAGCATGTATCCCATCGCAGTTCTAAAACATTCAAGATTGAAAAGCGAGGCTATGTAAATCACGTGATTAAAGACCGATCAAATTATCCAATTAAATTCACAAATGCATCTGCAACGATCTCGACACGACCTATAAATTGTGTCGAATCGATTATAGAATACACGAACTATATACGATCAAACGATCGTACCTCGTAACGATGAAATCATAATTTTTTAATACCTCGTTTGCAGTCATTTATTACATGTGATGAGAAATCACCTTGGCGTTATTAAACCTTAACCTTAGTATATTTTTTAATATATTCTATTTTCCGTTCCAATCCTGACTTATCTCAATTTCTACAAGCCGATATAGCCTCGCGGCAAAGTAAATTGCCTTTAGAACATACTTTCGTGGTTCGCCGAAAGGGCGAGAAACGGAGCTCGAAGTGCTCACAATTCGTTTAATCAATAGATCTGTCATTTTTAATATTTATTAAAAATAACCTATTTTATAACTAAAGTGTATATTCTGATTTCGATACAGTTTCTTCGTTATTGGGAGTTAGAAGTCCCGTTTTATGTCAAAACGTCCGTCAAAATATAATTTGTTATATTTTGTAAATCAAAATATAATTTATCAACATCTCGATTCCCGAATCTTATGTTTCGATTTTTGATATTTATTATTCGGTATAAAAGGCACTAATGTCATTTTAGTCATTCTCTCGTCTCAAATATGTCCAATATCACTTATACATTAATATCGGTCTCGTTTTAATATTTATTCATGTTTTACTAGACCGCGCAATTTATAATATTTTTCATCACATCTAATCAATTTATAATATAACGAAATTATTGAATACTTTTAAACTAAACGCACCCTTTTTCGGTGTCAACACAATCAACGCACCCGTTTCGATGTCACAATACCAAACGCACCCTTGTGCGTGGCTGTTAAGCCAAACGCACCCTAATTTTTGGTAAACCCAAATCCAAACGCACCCTAGGTGATGGCGGTGGCTGCCAAACACACCCGTGTGGTGATGGCAGCCAAACTCCCAAACAACCCTTTTTGTTGTTTCCCTTAGGCCAAACGCACCACTTGTGGTGCACCTGTTAACAAACGCGATCCCTTGGGGTTGTTAACCTTAAAACCCGACCCGCAACCCTTGCCCGATGTTCCGACGCCAAACCAAACACCCCGGTGTTTTTGACACAGCCAAAACCCAACAGCCACTCGGCTGTTTTACCAATCCCGAAATCATAAATTAAAACACCATCTTAACTTTATAACCCATACCTACGGACCACGGCTGTGACACGAACCAAAACACCCTTCGGTGGTTGTTTTATACACGAACCAAACCCATGCCCGACCCGGCTAGACCCGCGCTGCCCGCAAACCCAGAAGCAACCCTCATCGGGTGTTAACACAACTGACCCGGACACCAGCACCTTTTTCGTTGCTTTGGCTGGAAACACACCCGACTACACCTCTTATTGTCCCCGGGTTTATACCGGCTGTCAACCCACAACCGAACGCACCCTACGTTATAAACAAACCAACCCAACGCACCCGGTGGGTTTAAGACCCAAACCGGACGCACCCTTGTTGTGCAAATACAAACCAATACGGACCTTCTCGGGTTGATATCTCAAAAACCACAACGCACCACTTGGTGCTGTGATAGTGGCCGGTGGTGAGTGAGGTGAGAGAGATTGGTGATGATGGAAGGTTGTGGTTTGATGGGTTGAGTGGTGGTAGAGTAAATGGGCGCGTGGGGGCGAGCGTAATATGGGGATCCGGGTGATCGGCCCCAAGCGAGCCTTTTTGGTCTTGCCGGAAAAATCCCGCCGGAAAAGTTTTCCGGCGGCGGCGAGTGGTGGCCGGCGGTGGGGAGACTCGCCGGAGAAGAAAGGGTGGGAGGGAGATGTATAATCTTTTTTTTTTGTGTGTGTATAATGAGATGAAAATGAAATATAAAGGTTGCATAAGGAATGATTAGATATATATCAAATGAAATGACATGTTTCAAAAGTTGGGGGGTTATATTTGTAAACATTTAGTTATTATATTTCTAGAAATATCGGTTGGGATCTCCATGTGAGCGACTTACGTACGATTCAAATTACGAAAAACTTGCGCATTGTTCTTTATATCATTTTTATGATAAAATGAGTATTTTTTTGATATTATTTCAGGATACTTTTTTAGATAACATTAATAAATAACTGTTATTCCTTTTCATGAGCTGGGTTTCGCTTCGTCCAAAATAAAAATGGTATTTCAACTACGAAATAGTGCGTTTTCAAAAAACGTTTTAATTAAAAATGATGAATAATTTATTTAATATTTTTATTAAATAAATACTTGATAATTAAAAAACAAATTTAATTTGTTTTTGTGTGTTCCGAGTTGTAATGTTTCGAAATACTGTTTGCGGTGCTGTTTTAGCCCTTTTCGGTCGTTTCCAGGTCTCGGGCAAAAAACTAAAAAGTTTGTCAGAAATGTCTTTCCACATCAAATTGCTTTTAGAGTCCGAGTCTTGTAAAGTGATTTAGATGACAGTTTCTTATAAGTAAGTCAGACCCAAAAAGTCATAGATTGACATCGTCATTCTTAATTCGAAAATTCTCAGATTGTTACACTTTATCTATGGACAATTTGTTGCTCTTCTCTATATTTTGTCTCTTGTCTAAGGCCTTCAAGACCAAGTCTTGGTTGTGGCATCAAAGATTGTCCTATTTAAACTTCAATTATATCACTTCTCTTGCCAAACATGGTCTAGTTCGAGGTCTTCCAAAACTAAAGTATCAGAAGGATCACTTGTGCTCTGCCTGTGCTCTTGGTAAAACCAAGAAACACTCCCACAAACCCCCAAAGCTAAAGTCTCCATTCAAGAAAAACTCTATCTGCTGCATATGAATCTTTGCGGGCTAATGAGGATTCAAAGTATCAATGGGAGAAAATATATACTACTTATCGTTGATGATTATTCTCGGTTTACATAGGTGAAATTTCCATGATTAAAGGATGAAATTCCAGAGTTCGTTATCAAATTCCTCAAAATGATTCAAGTTCGTCTGAATGCAACCGTTCATAACATCAGGACTGATAATGGCACTGAATTTGTCAATCAGACAGTGAGAGCTTATTATGACGAAGTCGGAATCTCACATCAAACATCTGTTGCTCGCACTCCACAACAGAATGATGTCGTCGAAAGATGGAATCATACTTTAGTAGAGGCTAGCTCGCACTCCACATCAGGACCCGGGCCTAAACTTTTAACTCCTGGAACAATCAGTTCAAGACTCGTGCCAAACATTACTTTTTCAACTCCGTATGTCCCACCAACAAAGAATGATTGTAGTAATTATTTGTTTTTCAACTATGTTTAATGATTACCTTAATTCACGCCACCATGTGGTGATACTTCAAGTTCTACAGTCATTGCTCCAGACACTGTATTTCAATCGGATAACATTCCTCCAACTAAAATTCGATCAAGAATGCACTATCTACTATAGGACTTCTCACAAACAACTCCAGAAACATCATCTCCTATCATTCCTCTTGGTGTTGAAGAAGATGACCATGATATTTAAGTTGCACATATGGATAATAATCCCTATGTTGATTTTATAATTCTAGAAACTAGTTTTGTAATTAGTCCTCTTATCGGGTTGTTCGTTTCCAAACCATGTTGCAGATCTTAATCAATAAACCACCCGAACACATCAACAAATGGACCAAAGATCATCCAATTGATAATGTGATTGGTGATCCTTCTAGACCGGTTTCCACTCGACATCAACTACAAGATGAAGCCCTGTTCTGCTATATTAATGCTTTCCTTTCTTCGTTGAACCCAAGGAGTTATAAAGAAGAGTGAAGGAATCCTGTTGGATTGTGTAGCCATGCAGGAATGAAATAACCGAGTTTGAAATCTTGAAGTTTGGAGTTGGAGAACCTCCGCCCTGGACCGTGTTATAATTATTACCTTGAAGTGGATCTACAAAGTCAAATTAGACGAATTGGGAGGTATGTTGAAAAATAAGTCTTGTCTGGTAGCGAGGGGATATCGTCAAGAAGAAGGCATAGACTTTGAGGAATCTTTTTCTCCAATTTCTCAACTCGAGGCCATTCATATTCTTGATTGCATTCGCTGCTTATAATGAACATTGTCCATCATACCGAATGGGTATGGGTGAGACCACGATTTTTGAATGGCATTACTGCTGTTTGAGGAGGTCTACGTTAGTCAAACTGAATGGGTTTGTTAATCAAACAATCTCCTAAACATGTGTAAATGCTTACAGATAATCCCTTTACGATTTGAAACAGCGCCACAGGATCTTGGTTATGAGATTTACTCTCATCGCATTTCTACTCTCCAAACGATTCACCAAGAAACCTTGATCCAACATTTTTTCGTCAGAAGAGAAGGCAAGTACAAATCTCTATGTAACCAAATTTATGTCGATGATATTATTTTTGCCTCCACTAAACCTAATCTTTGTGAATCTTTTTCTAAAATCATGTGTTCAAAAATCAAGATGTCGATGATGAGGAAACTATCATTTTTCTTAGGATTAGAAATTTCTCAGAGTCCTAGAGGCATCTTTTTAAACCAATCCAAATATGCTCTTGAATCGCTTAAAAAGTATGGTATGGAAACTTGTAAACCAGCGGTTACTCCAATGGTAAAGAAATCCAAACTGGATTAAGATCCACAAGGGAAAGCCGTTGATCCTATATGTTATCATAGAATGATTGGTACCCTTATGTATCTCACATCCCGTAGACCAGACCTTGTATTTGTTGTGTGCATGTGTGCCCGGTATCAAGCAAAGCCTACCAAAAAGTACTTACATGCGGTTAAGAAAATCTTTCGATACTATGAGGTAGGAACCATAAAACTTGGGTCCAGTCTTAGGTATCGGGTAATGAATTTTCATAAACCGCATGTAAAGTACTTTTTTGTAGCCTGTGCTTGATTACCGGGCACACAGGCACCACAACAAATACAAGTTGGTACTACGGGAGTTGAGATTCATAGGTACCAATCTTTATTATGATAACATTTAGGTTTCAACGGCTTTCCCTTGTGGATCTTATATCCAGTCTTGGATTTTCTTTCCATTGGAGTCAACCGCTGTTTACACTCAAGTTTCTGCATACCATAATTTTTAAGCGATTCAAAGAGCTATTTGGATGGGTTTAAAAAATGATGCCTCTCAGGACTACTGAAGGAAAGTTTCTAATCCTAAGAAAAATGATAGTTTCCTCATCATCGACATCTTGATTTTTGAACACATGATTTTAGAAAAAGATTCACAAAGATTAGGTTTAGTGGAGGCAAAATAATATCATCGACATAAATTTGTACAAGTAATATGTCCTTGCCTTCTCTTCTGACGAAAAATGTTGGATCGAAGGTTCCTTTGGTGAACTTTTGGGAGAGTAGAAATGATGAGAGTAAATCATACCAAGTCTGTGGCGCTTGTTTCAAATCGTAAAGGGATTTCTTAAGCATGTACACATGGTTAGGATTGTTTGGATCTACAAACCCATTCAGTTGACTAACGTAGACCTCCTCACGCAGTATGCCATTCAAAAACGTGGTCTTCACATCCATTCGGTAGATGACAATGTTCATATGAGCATGCGGAATGAGCAATAAGTATGACTGGCCTAGAGTTGAGAATTGGGAGAAAGGAGGAAAAGATTCCTAATATTCTATGCCTTCTTCTTGTCGATTGTCCCATCCTACAGACAAGACTTATTTTCAACATACCTCCATTTCGTTAATTTGACTTTTGTTAGATCACTTCAAGGTATGAATTATAACACGGTCCGGGCGAGTTCCACTAATCTTAAGGTAATCAAACTCCCTAACTTCAAGATGTTCAAACTCGTTGAGTTCTTCTTGCATGGCTTCAATCCAACAGGATTCCTTCAATGCTTCTTTATAACTCTTGGGTTCAACAGAAGAAAGGAAAGCATTAATATAGCAGAACAGGGCTTCATCTTGTAGTTGATGTCGAGTGGAAACCGGTCTAGAAGGATCACCAATCACATTATCAATTGGATGATCTTTGGTCCATTTGTTGATGTGTTCGGGTGGTTTATTGATTAATTGGGCACTTGTTTGAATAAACAACCCGAGATAGAGGATTCTTTTAAACTCGTTTCTCGAAATTATTATAATCAACATAGGGCATTATTATCCATATGTGCTAACTTAAATAATCCATGGTCATCTTCTTCAACACCAAAAGGAATGATAGGAGATGATGTTTTTGGAGTTGTTTGTGAAGTACTTGTAAATGGTGCATCTTGATCAATTTTAGTTGAGGAATGTGTACCGGTTGAAATAGCAGGTTTCGGAGCAATGACTGTAGGAACTTGAAGATCAACACATGGTGGAGGATTAAGGTAATCATTAAACATTGGTTGAAACAATATTTCTCAATCATTCTTTGTTGGTGGGAATACGGTAGTGAAAAACAGTAATGTTTGCACGGAAAAGGTCTTGAATGTGTTTGTTTCCACCAGGAAGTTTAATGTTCTTTGGCTCGCGGTGTCCCACTGATGTGGAGTGCGAGCTAGCCTCTACTAAAGTATGATTCCATCTTTCGACGACATCATTCTGTTGTGGAGTGCGAGCAACAGATGTTTGATGTGAGATTCAAGACTTCGTATAATTGAAAGCTCACTCACTGTTGACTTGACAAAATTCAGATGCCACCAATTATCAGTCCTGATGTTCATGAACGGTCTGCATTCAGACGAACTTGAACATTTGATGGAATTTGATAACGAATATCTATGGAATTTCCATCCTTTAATCCATGGGAAATTTCACCTATGTAAACCTGAGGAATCAATCATCAAAGATAAAGTAAGTATCTATTGTCTTCCCATTGATAATTGAATCCTCATTAGCCCGCAAAGATTCATATGCAGCAGATAGAGTTTTTCTTGAATGGAGACTTTAGCTTTGGGTTTGTGGGAGTGTTTCTTGGTTTTACCAAGAGCACAGGCAGAGCACAAGTGATCCTTCTGATACTTTAGTTTTGGAAGACCTCGACTAGACATGTTTGGCAGAGAAGTGATATTAATTGAAGTTTATAATAGGACAATCTTTGAATGCTCCACAACAAGACTTGGCTCTTGTAGGCCTTAGACAAGCTGCAATATATGAGTAGATAGAGCAACACAATTGTCCATTGATAATGTGCTCAAACATCTGAGGATTTTCGATTTAGAATGACGATGTCAATCTTTGACTTTTTTGGTGTCGGACTTTGACTTATAAGATACGATCATCTAAATCACTTTTCACGACTCGGTGTCTAAAGCAACTTTGATGTTGGAAAGACATCATGCAACTTTTTAGTTTTGCCCGAGACCTGGAAACGAGCCGAAAAGGGCTAAAACAGCACCGCAAACGTTATTCGAACAATATACAACGCGGACACACAAAAACAATTAAATTTGTTTTTAATTATCAGTATTTATTTAATAAAAATATTAAATAAATTATTCATCATTTTTAATTAAAAGCGTTTGTTGATAACGCGAATATCCGTGTTGAAATCCATTTTATTTTGAACAAAGCGTAACCGGTTCACAAATTGAATAACAGATATTTTATTAAATGTTATAAAATATTTCTGAAATATTATCAAATAAATACTCATTTTTATCAGAAAAATGATTTGAAAAACAATGGCGCAAGTTTCGAGATTTGAATCGACCGTTAAGTCGCTCAAACGAGTCCCGAACCGTTTTTATCAAAACTATAATAAAAATGTTACACTTTTAACCCCTCAACTAATAAAACTTGTCACTTTAGTTTTATATATATATAAAAGTTTATATTTTTTTTTTCATTTCAATTCATTTCCATCTTTTATATATACACACACACTCTTATATATTCTCTCTCTCTCCCAAAATATCCGGCCACCGCCGCCCACCACCTCCTGCCGCCGGAAAAGTTTTCCGGCGAGCTTTTCCGGCCAACACCAAAAAGGTTACTCACCACTCGATCTATCCGATCCCCCATACCACTCTCTTTCACTCGCGTTTTTCCCCCCTCCTTTCTCCGACGGCAGCCGCACCGAGGGTGCGTTCGGTTTGGTTCCTCAGCCACCGAAAAGGCTGCGTTTGGTTTATATGTTGCACCGCGAGGGTGTGTTCGAGTTGGGTTATAAAAGCAAGAGGGGTGTTCGCTTGGTTTGTGGGTTCACAACACCTCGAGGGTGCGTGTGGTTTGTCTTATAACACCGAGGGGTGTTTGTTTGTTTGGTTTGCGTCGGGTTTGACAGCGGGGTCAGCCGGGGAGGGTTGGGTTATCGGGTTGGTTTGTGGTAACAGCCAGGTATAAACCCGGTAAGGGTGCGTGGGGTTTAGCAGCCAACAAGGGTGCGTTGGTTTGGGTTTCATAGCCGGGTCGGGCATGGGTTTGGTTTATAACCGCAAGGGGTGCGTTGGTTTTTGTTATAACACCACAAAGGGCGTTTGGCTGTTCTAAACAGCCAAAGGGTGCGTTTGGCTGTGACAGCCCCACCTAGGGCGTGTTTGGGTCGGCTGAGAAACTGCCGAGGGTGTGTTTGGTTCGGTCATATAACAAGCAAAAGGGTGCGTTTGGCTTAACAGCCACGCACAAGGGTGCGTTTGGCTGTCCATCAGCCGGGGTGCGTCGGGTTGTGGGATGACACCGAAATAAAGTGAGTTTGGTTAACACGAAAATATATAAATTGTTTCATTTAATCGATTTATATAAGATGTGATGAAAAATATTATAAATTGCGCGGTCTAGTTAAAATATGAAATTAATATTAAAACGGGACTTATATTGATATATAAGCGATATTAGATATGCTTTAGACGAGAATTGAACTGAAAATGGACTTTGGCACCTTTTTATAATGAACGATTTAAATCAGAAAATAGAACGTGGGATTCGGGATTCGAGACTTTGATAAGTTAGACTTTGGTTTACAAAATATAACAAATTATATTTTGACGGACGTTTTGATATAAAACGGGACTTTTAACTCTCAATAACGAAGAAACTGGATCGAAATCGGAATATACACTTTAATAGAAAATAAGTTATTTTTAATATATTAAATCTGACATATCTATTCGTGTTTTGGTTTAAGCCGGAACTAACGAGGAAACAACGAGGGTTCGTTTGGTTATATATATCAAAACAACGAACATAACGAAAGGTTTTTATAAATATTAAAAAACCGACAAATCTTATTGGTGTAAAAAATCGGTTAAATAAATATAATATTTATTAAATGAATTAACAATGAATATAACTTAAAATTTTATTTAATAAAATTTTAACGAGATTTATAAAGTATAAATCGGAACAAAAGGGTGGTTAATGGTTATATAAATACAATATTTATTATTTTAAATTATTTTGTGAGTTTCGATATCATAACGTGAATATTATATGTCATCTTACTAAAAACGCGGGAGTTGGAAAAATGGAAACGTGAATACTTGCAACATATATATTATATCTAGAAAACGTGAGTGTTTGAAATATTAACACGTTAACAATTGCTAACATATATTGAATATAGGAAACGTAAAGTTTTTGCAAAAATGGAAATGTTATATAAACGCAGAATTCATGATGAAATTTATATAATTTTCTATATTGCGATTCACTAAAACTTATATTATTTTAGAAACCGATAAAGAGACTAAAGTTATATTTTAAAAGATATTAAAATATAACTATACAATAACCTGACAACGGACGAAAACTATATTTTTACATTAAGATGACTGTTTTAGATACGACTTGTCAAAGAAACGAAACATAATTTATAAAATATTAATTTATATTTTTTAATGGTTACGAACGGGTACAAACATCGGTTGATTAATTTATAACATTAAGACATTTGTCTGCTTTTATTCAAAGTCTGTTACAAATTGAATTGCTGTCGAAATAATTAGGTTTAATTATTTATTCTCACATTTTATATAATACTTGCAAATTATTATATACTTTACATAAATCTTCGGGTTGATCGTTTTTATGATATAACTCACGGTATGAAGCATATAAGGGTTATTTTTTTATGTAATATATATGAAATATATTACACACTTTGGGTACATTTTCAATTTATTTATTTAACCAACCACCAAACCATTTCAAAGATCAAATCTAAATCTTTATCAACGCGTCGCGTTGACATAACAATTCATCGGGAAACCCAAACACATTATCTTAGGCTAGTGGGAGTTAGCCGTTAAGTTAAGCTGCATCTCACTCAGCAGCTCCGCTGTCCGTTCGTATTGTGCATAATAATGCCTATCTGACAATCCATTCCCTTCATCATCAAGTGAAATTAGATGCCTACCAATCAATCGTTCTTCAAACATTCAGTGAGTTCCATAGCCCATGTTTTACATGTTTTACATATATTTTGGGGTGAGAACATGCTTTTTTTACAACATCAATTACTGTTTGATTAAAACTCGTTTACGTGCTCATTTTCAACTCCGTCTGCATACATTTTTAACAAACGCATTTTTACATGGTTGATTTTCCTGTTGGTTACATACTCATTTATATATCTCGCGAGGAGATACAATAACCTGTTTAGTTTTTAAAACGGAAACACATACATAAGTTGGTGTAGGGATTAGCTCCGGTTGTAATGTTGCAATATTCAATTCTGATGGGTTCGGGTGGGGACATCCGTGTAGGCACATGACAAGTGATCTATGCTGAGGGTGTCCGGGTGGGGACATCCGGTAGGCACATGTCAAGTAATTCAATGCTGAAGGGTTCCAGGTGGGGGACAACCCGGTGTAGGCACACGTCCAATATCTCATGCTGAGGGTGTCCAGGTAAGGACCATCCGTTGTAAGCACATTGGCCCATTGTTTATGTTAGCGACTTAGTTTCATGAACTTAGAGTAATGGTAATCATGGTTTTTATACCACACTGACTAAAGTAGCATACATAATTTATGGATATTTGTGATCCAACTTTGACACGTACCTTTTAGGACTATTTGGGGATAGAAATGGTCTTGCATATTTTACAGCTAATTGATTTCTAAAAATCATACGTACATTTTGGAAGGACGTTTAAGGATTTAAATGGTCACACAATTATTTTATGATACTGTAGGGAGACAGTAGTCACTAAACGTTTTTATATGACACTGTAATGATACAGTGGGCAGATACATTTATTGGAACTAACGTTTATATTTACAGAAACCTATGAACTCACCAACTTTAATGTTGACCTTGTTTAAAATATGGTTTCTCATGGAAATTATATGCTCGGAATTTCTTGAAGTACATATGGAGTCTAACAATTCAAGCTTTTCATTGTGAAGCAATTAAGGACAAATGGATATTAAATTCAAGATTTTGATTCTAAATCAACGAGATTGTTTTACAAACGACACATTTAGAGGTCGTTCTCTTGTATCTAGCGCTGTGTATTATGAAGTAGCACCCCAAGTGGTATTCTGCTGCGTTGTCATATTTTTGGGGGTGTTACAGATTGGTATCAGAGCACTGGCTATAGAGAACTAGGTTGCATATTTTACCCTAGACTATAGTCCGTTTTCCACAAATAATTGCATTTCACTCAAACATTTTCAAAGTGCATACACGCTACTTGCTTATGTGCTTACATTACGTGCTGCATTAAGTGCTTACGTGGCATACATATATATAATATATATATGCTTGCATTCCTTTCGCGTATATCGTACGCTTATTTATATAAGAATTATTATATAAATACCAGAATATTTTAAGACATTGTGAGTTATACAATGGTCTCATTCTACTCGTCAGACATTGTGAGTTATACAATGGTCTCATTCTACTCGTCAGACATTGTGAGTTATACAATGGTCTCATTCTACTCGTCAGACATTGTGAGTTATACAATGGTCTCATTCTACTCGTCAGACATTGTGAGTTATACAATGGTCTCATCTTGCTTCTTAGACATTGTGAGTTATACAATGGTCTCATTTTACTTCTTAGACATTGTGAGTTGCACAATGGTTTCATTTCGTCCTCGGGCATTGTAAGTTAAACAATGGTCTCTAAGGACATTAATTTTCTTCATAGCTTTATACTATATTGTATTACACGAAGACCGTTATAATTTTTGGTTACATGGGATTATGTATAAATCTAAGTATTACAAGTCTTGTATAGGCGGGACTTGTAATAGGAGGATTTATATGATAATTGCTATGTTGACTGGTTCATCGAGACTTTTACCTGGTTTACTCTAACCACGGTACTCATTTACTATCTTGAACTCTATGTTGATCTCGCCTGGCAGTTTTTACTCCCAGCTTCCAAAGACGAGTTTGAAACACTCGTCCCATACTTATTAGAGCACATGCATCGTCATGTCACCCATCAACTTGAAGGTTATGAGAGTACGCGTATTGCACCGGGGGGAAAATTATTAAGTAGGCGGATGATTTATGATCTGAGTTTATTTTAAAAGGATAGGTCGCCTCTTCATTAAATAAATAAATTATAAATCACCGAACCATAAGTTTACATTGATTATTTACATAAATTAGGACGCTTCCTTATGCAAATAATGAATTATAAATGAGTGGGCTTAATGGTATCCGATATGACACGAGTATGAACCTACATTCTAAAATCCCCAGAATCTGTTGAAAAAGGGTCTAGAAACACAATCGTGTTCTACCACTCGACAGAATCGTAAGGCCTCATTTGGAACTACCTTATCTCATTCTTGAGTTATTACTCTTGTCATTGCCAATTCTCGCAATCATGAACTGTTAGTGGAGCTAACAGGCTTGTTACACAATTGAACTATTGGAGCTGATTCATCAAACTAATGACTGAGTACCATAATCCGCCGATTATCGCATAAGCTCTTCCGCGAGCTCCTCTCATTTATTGAAATTTATTCTGGGGATATATGTTTCCTCTGGAAGGTCTCATCCTCTGTTATCCCAACACCGTTTGTCATAGTTATCAGTCGTTAAGAGTTGCCTAGTTTGTTGGGTCCTGGAGTGGTCCATGATTGTACAAACTTTAACAACTAAGTGATGAAACCCACTTAAACAAGATCAGAATACGTCGATATAGTATTCAGATGGATTTACTCATTTCAACAAACAGTTATTACCAAATTTTAAGTCATAGTATTAATTAAGGTACTGCCAACAATTGATTACTACATCCATAAGCCACGTTGATGTGAATCATCAAACATTACAGATTAGTCAGAAACGAGACTAATGTCTTAGGATATTTATACTTTTATGTATACATAACCACGCGGACTACACTTTCTCTTTATGATGTGTTCGCTACTAAGAGCCTTTCCTTCATAACGTTTATACCAGTTATAAACCTTGAAACGATATACCCAAATACCTATTCTAATGGATTGAATATCCTGTGTCAAACCAAGCAGAAAAAAAAAGAAAAATTAGGTATATTAAAATGTGTCGAAACCCAGATATTGCTGAATGAAGTTAATCAGCGCATGTTCCAACGGGTTTAGAAATCTTTAAGTCCTTTACTTAGACACACAAGCGATAACACAAATTTAAATCTCGGGACGAGATTTCTTTAAGGGGTAGGTACTGTGACATCCGAGAATTTTCGGATTTTTAAGATAACAATTTTTCCTCTTTGACTTTTAGGTCTGGCTTGACTTACAAGAACAACCATCTAAATCGCGTTTTCACGTCTCGGACCCTAAAGCAATTCGATGTAAAACGGACATCCTGACAACTTTTTCAGTTTTGCCCGAGACCTGGAAAAAAAAAAAAAGAAAAAAAAAACGAGCCGAAAAGGCTAAAACAACACCGCAAACATTTTTCGAAAAATATACACGCGACACACAAAAATATTTAAATTTGTTTTTAATTATCAGTATTTTATTTAATAAAAATATTAAATAAATTAATCGTCATTTTTTTTAAAGCGTTGTGGATAACGCGAATATTCGGGTTGAAATCCATTTTTATTTCGGACGAAACGAAACCGGTTCACAAAATGAATAACAGATATTTTATTAAATATTATAAAATATTTATGAAACATTATCAAGTAAATACTATTTTTTATCAGCAAAATGATTCGGAAAACAATGGCGCAAGTTTCGAGAGTTGAATCGTCCGTTAGGTCACTCAAATGAGTCCCGAACCGTTTTTATAAAAACTATAATAAAAATGTTACACTTTAACCCCTCAACTATTTCATATTTTCACTTTTAATATAAAGTTTTCATATATATAATTTTTATATACAAAAATTTCATTTACATCTCAATATATACACACACAATATAATAACACTCTCTCCTCCTCACTTTATCCGGCCACCGCCCCACCACCGGCTGCCGCCGCCGGATTCCGGCCACCGCCACCACGCCGCCGCCGGAAAACTTTTCCGGCGGGATTTTTCCGGCGACTCCAAAAATACTCCCACTTCCGACTATCCCAACCCGCACTTTCACTCCTTCACGCGCCACCACAACCATCCACCCACCGCCGTCGTCATCTCCACGACGCCACCACCCCCTCCGCTGTCACCACCGTCTCGACATCAACACCAAACCACCACCATTAAGGTGTGTTTATTTTCGGTGGTAAAACCACCACCACAGCAGGTGGTTCGTTTCGGGTTAACCACTACGCGGGGTGGGTTTGGTTCGGACAGGAAGCCGCAAGGGGGGGGGGGGTGTTCGAGTTGTGGGTTCGCTGCGTCGGGCTTGGTTCTAGTATCGCCCCACGAAGGTGTGTTTTGTGTTATGAATATTTAGCACCAAGGTGCGATTGGCACAGGGATCACACAAGGTGGGTTTTTGTTCGTGTTTATAAATGACCGAAAAAAAAGGGTGCGGTCGGTTTGAGGGTGTGGTTTCGCAGCGGGGTGTTTTGTTCGTGTGTTCTCCCCACCGTAGGGTGCATTTAGGGGTGACGAAGGTGTTTATTTTGGTTTTTGTTAAGAAATAGTGCGCCGGATTGGCGTGTGGTTTTCCACCACAGCGGGGTGCGTTTGGTTTGCGTATGGGTTTAAAATAAGCACCACGAAGGGTGCGTAGGTTTGGGGTAAACAGCCGGGGGAAGGTGTTTGTTTGGCTGTTATAAACAGCCGGGAGGTTTGGGGTCTCGGGGTGTGTTAAGCCCCGAAAAGGGTGCGTTTGTTCTTTGTTCGCGGGTCAACAGCAACAGCGGAGGGGGGGGTGTGTCGGTTCGGGCTGTGGGACAGCCGGGTTGACAGCCAGGACCAGCCGAGGGGTTGGGATTCGGGTCAGCCGCCATACGAGGGTGCGGGTTGGTTTGTATCAGATTAGGGTGCGTTTGGCTTAACGGGTTTGCATAAAGGGGTGTTTGGTTTGTTGAATAACACAAAAAGGGTGCGTTTGGTTTGTGTGAAAATCTAATAGGGTCCGTTTGGTTTGGCAGTTTATGCCAAACGGGGGTGTTTGGTTTGGCAGTTTATGCCAAACGGGGGTGTTTGGTTTGGCAGTTTATGCCAAACGGGGGTGTTTGGTTTAAGAGAGAGAAGCGAAGGACGTGTTTGGTTTAGCGGAACAACGAGGAAACAACGAGGGTTCGTTTGGTTATATATATCAAAACAACGAACATAACGAAAGGTTTTTATAAATATTAAAACCGGACAAATATTTATTGGTGGTTATAATCGGTTAAATAAATATAATATTTATTAAATGAATTAACAATGAATATAACTTAAAATTTTATTTAATAAAATTTTAACGAGATTTATAAAGTATAAATCGGAACAAAAGGGTGGTTAATGGTTATATAAATACAATATTTATTATTTTGTGAGTTTCGATATCATAACGTGAATATATATGTCATATCTGAAAAACGCGGGAGTTGGAAAAATGGAAACGTGAATACTTGCAACATATATATTATATCTAGAAAACGTGAGTGTTTGAAATATTAACACGTTAACAATTGCTAACATATATTGAATATAGGAAACGTAAAGTTTTTGCAAAAATGGAAATGTTATATAAACGCAGAATTCATGATGAAATTTATATAATTTTCTATATTGCGATTCACTAAAACTTATATTATTTTAGAAACCGATAAAGAGACTAAAGTTATATTTTAAAAGATATTAAAATATAACTATACAATAACCTGACAACGGACGAAAACTATATTTTTACATTAAGATGACTGTTTTAGATACGACTTGTCAAAGAAACGAAACATAATTTATAAAATATTAATTTATATTTTATAATGGTTACGAACGGGTACAAACATCGGTTGATTAATTTATAACCTTAAGACATTTGTCTGCTTTTATTCAAAATCTGTTACCAATTGAATTGCTGTCGAAATAATTGGGTTTAATTATTTATTCACACATTTTATATAATACTTGCAAATTATTATATACTTTTCATAAACCTTCGGGTTGATCGTGATTTATGATAATAACACACGGTATAGCATAATAAGAGGTTATTTTTATGTAATATATATGGAATATATTACACACTTTGGGTACATTTTCAATTTATTTATTTAACCAACCACCAAACCATTACAATGTTAAATCTAAATCTTTATCAACGCGTCGCGTTGACATAACAATTCACCGGGAAACCCAAACACATTATCCTAGGCTAGTGGGACTTAGCCGTTAAGGTTAAGTGCTGCATCTTTCACGTCATGCAGCTTCGTCGTCCGTTCGTATTGTGCATATAGAATGCCTATCGGTCAGATCATTCTTCATCACCAAAGTGAATTAATGCCTACTATCAATAGTTCTTCAAACAACAAGGTGAGTTCATATCCCCAGTTTTACATGTTTTACATATATTTAGGTTAGAACAAGCTTGTACAACTTTCAAATTACGTTGTTGATTTAACCATCGTTACTTGCCTCATTTTCAACTCGTCTCATACATGTTTACAAACTCATTACATGTTGATTTTCCTGTTTGGTTTACATACTCATTTATATATCTCGCGAGGAGATACAATACCTGGTTTAGTTTTTAAACGTAAACACATACTATATGTTGTGATAGGGATTAGCTCCGGTTGTATGTTGCAAGTAATTCAATGCTGAGGGTGTCCGGGTGGGGACATCCGGTGTAGGCACATGTCAAGTGATTCTATGCTGAGGGTGTCCGGGTGGGGACATCCGGGGTAGGCACATGTCAAGTAATTCAATGCTGAGGGTGTCCAGGTGGGGACATCCGGTGTAGGCACACGTCAAGTAACTCAGTGCTGAGGGTGTCCAGGTAGGGACATCCGTTGTAAGCACATGGCCATTGTTTATGTTAGCGACTTAGTTTCATGAACTTAAAGTAATGGTAATCATGGTTTTATACACACTTGAATAAAGTAGCAATACATATTTTGGATATTTGTGATCCAACTTTGACACGTACATTTTAGGACTATTTGGGGATAGAAATGGTCTTGCATATTTTACAGCTAATTGATTTCTAAAAATCACACATACATTTTGGAAGGACATTTAAGGATTTAAATGGTCACACACATGTTGGAAACCTTTGGTTTATCATTTATACTTAAACAAACCTATGAACTCACCAACTTTATGTTGACCTTTTTAAGCATGTTTTTCTCAGGGAAATTATATGCTCGGATTTCTTGAAGTGCATTGGAGTCTATACATTCAAGCTTTTCATTGTGATGCAATTATGGGACAAATGTATATTAAATTCAAGATTTTGATTAAATCAACGAGATTGTTTTACAAACGACACATTTAGAGGTCGTTCTCTTGTATCTAGCGCTGTGTATTATGAAGTAGCACCCCATGTGGTATTCCGCTGCATTGTTGTATTTTTGGGGGTGTTACAGATTGGTATCAGAGCACTGGCTATAGAGAACTAGGTTGCATATTTTACCCTAGACTATAGTCGTTTTCACAAACATTGCATCACAACAAACATTTTCAAAGTGCATACACGCTACTTGCTTATGTGCTTACGTTACGTGCTGCATTAAGTGCTTACGTGGCATACATATATATAATATATATATATGCTTGCATTCCTTTCGCGTATATCGTACGCTTATTTATATAAGAATTATTATATAAATACCAGAATATTTTTAAGACATTGTGAGTTATACAATGGTCTCATTCTACTCGTCAGACATTGTGAGTTATACAATGGTCTCATTCTACTCGTCAGACATTGTGAGTTATACAATGGTCTCATAGAACAAATTCCCTTTGTGAGGTCAAGTTTTCTTTTTAAAACTGGAATACTTGCCCTTAAGATGAAGACCGGGTGCTAAATCAGAAATAATAGCAAGCCATTTTGAGGCATGTTTTCTGAAAACATTGGTACGTTCTGCTCGAACTTCATTACAGCCTTCGTATCATTATTGAATGAATTTCTAATACCGAAAATGTTATCGATTTTCAGAAGACATCTATGATATACATAATCTTTTATATTTTTCTCATTTTTTAATTTTTTCATTGGTTTTAAATATTTAATTAATATTTTCAGTAATTTTGATTTTATAAAAAAAGTTTTCTAAAAATGAAAAATCTTTTTTGGTTATTTATGTTATTAATATAATGACATAATGATACAAGATATTGAATAGTGTACCACCACTATTCATTCAGACATCATCTGCCAATTGTTTTAGTGAGTTTGTTGGCGTAAAACTATTGCAATGTCCTAGCTTGTTGATAAGGAATTTCAATCTGTTACTGCATAGGGCTTTAGTGAGATTGTTCCCTATCGGATACTCCCGTGTTGACAAAGTAAGCTCAACTACTCCATTCTCAACTGCTCTTTTACGAAGTGGAATCTGATGTCTAATATGAATTTGTTCGAGAATGTTGAACGTTGTTGTAGCATAAGGAAATACGCTTTTGTATCACAGTCCATTCAATTTTATTGAATCCAATGGCCATAGTCGGTAAGCAATTATCTCATCCAAAGGATTTTGAGCAAAACAGCAATACATAGCAATATATTCAGCTTCCGTATTGGAGATCACAGAGCCTTTTACTCCTTTTTGATGAACAACCTAACAAGTCTGTCTCCTAATAATTGCATAACTTCCCAGTAGTACTTCGTCTAGTATCTTGGTAACCCGCTTGATCAGCATCCGCATAAGCTGTTAGAGCAATAGAAGAATCCTTTGGATACCAGAGTCCCTGATTTACAGTTCCTCTTATGTATTTAAAGATTCCTTTAACAGCATAAAGGTGCTTTTTGGTAGGCTTTTCCTGATACCGGGCACACATGCATATAATAAATGTTAGGTCTGGTCTACTGGCTGTAAGATACATAAGGGTGCCAATTATTACACGATAGTATGTAGGATCTACAGCTTTCCCTTGTGTATCTTCATCCAGTTTGGATTTCTCTACCATGGGAGTATCCATGAGGTCACTAGATTCCATACCATATTTTTTCAAAGATTCGAGAGCATATTTAGACTGGTTTATAAAGATACCTCTGGAACTTTGTAAAATCTGTAGTCTTAAGAAAAATGATATTTTGCCCATCATCGACATCTTAAACTGAGAACACATTATTTTGGAAAATTGGTCACATAATTCAGGTGTAGTATACATAAAGATTATATCATCAACGAAGATTTATACCAGGAGAAGATCTTTGCCTTGTCTTCTTATGAATAATGTGGGATCCACGGTTCCATTGGAGAAATCTTGAGAAAGTAGAAACTTTGACAACAGATCGTACCACGCACGAGGAGCTTGTTTCAACCCCTAAAGAGCCTTCTTAAGCTTATACACATGATTCGAATTGTCTTGATCCACAAACCCATTTGGTTAGCTGACATAAACTTCTTCGCGCAGAATGCCATTCAAGAATGCCATATTTACATCCATTTGGTAGACAACCATATTCATGTAGGCAACATATGCGAGAAAAATTCGAATAGCATCAAGTCTAGCCACTGGAGCAAAGGATTCCTCAAAATAAATTTCCTCTTCTTGACGATAACCATGAGCAACCAAACGAGCCTTGTTCTTTAGAATTCCTCCTAATTCATCAAGTTTCACCTTTTAGATCCATTTTAAAGTAATAACCATCACTTTATCGGGACGAGGAACGAGTTCCCGGACTTCAAGACACTCAAATTTATTTAGCTTCTCTTGCATTGCTTCAATCCAACATGATTGAGTTAATGCGTCTTTATAAGTCTTTGGTTCACCTGATAAGAGAAAGGCATCGTAGTAACAAAATAAGGCTTGTTCATGAAGTTAGAGTTTTGTAGAAACAGGTCTTTCGAGTTCACCGATGATGTTGTCTAAAGGATGATCCTTGGTCCATTTGGTAACATGTTCTGAGTAAGGAGCAGCAGATTGCACGACAATAGGAATAACATCTGAAGAAGAAGATGCTTCAGAATCATTTTCTAGAATGGGAATACCAAAGAACGGATCGTTATTCATGTGTGCAACATCTAAGTCATGATTGTCTTCTTCAACCTCATTAGAAAAGATAGGAGATTGAGTTTCGGGTGTTGTTTGAGAGTTACTAGGTGATGGTGCATCTTGATCAACTGTTGTTGAGGAAGGTGAACCAGTTGATACAGCGGGAACTGGAGCAACTACTTCAGTAATTGGAGCAATAACTTCAGGGGCTGGGCAATCAACACTAGGTGGAGGAGTGAGTAATTCATCAAACAGCGGTTGAAACAGAAGATCCCAATCAATTCTTGAAGGTGGTACTGTTGATCCCAATGAACAGATCTTGAACTCCTTAGCTTGATGTAAGGTTTAGTATCCTTAGATAAATCCAAAGGCACTA
>BQNB010094074.1:0-26205 GCA_026074375.1 Tanacetum coccineum | reverse complement strand
AAAGATAATTTTATGAATGATTTACTCCCCCTCAGTTCATGATACATTACCACTTTTTGAGAAATACAATATTATGCAACTGATAAAACGGAGAAGATATGTGTTTGTATCTTTAAGTTATATTTTTGTGTTTTTGTGTTTTTTGTATTTCTCAAATTTTTATTTGATTTTTAGTTTTGAAAAATAGTAAAAAACTATTTTTTCTTGTTTTTGAAATTTTTTATTTTAAAATTTTTTTTTTGAAAATTTTCAATTTTGTATTTTGTTTTTGATTTTTTTTTCAATTTGGTATTTTATTTTTAAAAAATATTTACAATTTGTTTTGATGTATGATCTTTCATTCAAGAAGATAACTTTGTCAAACGTTCCAACTCAGTTGGAGTCATACATCGAATACCAATCCTGTGAACTAAATACTCAAACCTTTCTTTTGGAAAGGCTTTTGTAAAAAGATCAGCAAGTTGGTATTCCGTCCCGACAAAGTAACTTTCAATTGTACCTTTCTCAACATGCTCCTTGATAAAGTGATAACGGATGTTAATATGTTTTGTACGTGAATGTTGTACCGGATTGCAAGATATGGCAATTGCACTCTTTGAGTCACAGTACATTAGAATCTTGTTGTAACGAAATCCATAATCTAGCAGTTGCGTTCTCATCCAAATGACTTGAGCACAGCATGCAAATACTGATACATACTCAGCTTCTGCAGTTGACA
Organism: Tanacetum coccineum; assembly: GCA_026074375.1. NCBI lineage: Eukaryota > Viridiplantae > Streptophyta > Magnoliopsida > Asterales > Asteraceae > Tanacetum > Tanacetum coccineum. Next base: position 25,487 of record BQNB010094074.1, on the reverse strand, counting down.
TTGCTATACAATCTTGCTTTTTCGACGACCAACTGATTAGCTTATCTCCCAAAAACTAAATGCCTCCAGATGTGCTTTTGCAATCATCATTACACCATGCATGGTCTGCGTTTGAATATGCAATTAGCTTAAACCCATGATCCTTCGAATACCATAGACCCATATTAATGGTTTGTCTGAGATATTGAAAGATCCTTTTGACCCCTTTGAGGTGTTTTTCAGTTGGGTGTGCCTGATAACGCGCACATAAAAATGTCGCAAAGGCAATGTCTGGTCGACTAGCAGTGAGATACATAAGTCCCCCTATCATACTACGATATTTAGTTTTATCAACTTGGGTACCCTGTAAATCTGCATCTAGTTTGGTTGTAGCCATTGGTGTACTAATGGTATCACATTTTTCCATCCCATGTTTCTTAAATATATCTATAGTATATTGTGATTGACATATAAAGATTTCGCGGGGTGATTGATGAACCTGAAGTCTAAGAAATAAATTCATTTCACCAATCATTGACATTTCAAAATTATTTTTCATCAGTTTTGCAAATCTTGTTGAAAATACTAGTTTTGTTAACCCAAAAATTATGTCATCGACATAGATTTGAACTAATAAAATGTCATCCCCGTGTCTTCTTATGAACAATGTGGGATCGACAATAACTTTTGTGAAATGATGTTCGATTAAGAAAGAGGAAACCTTGTCATACCATGCTCTAGGGGCTTGTTTGAGACCGTACAGAGCTTTCTTAAGATGATATACGTGATTCGGAAAGTATGGATCTACAAAACCATCTCGATGACGAACAAAAACTTCCTCTTTTAGTGGACCGTTCAAAAATGCCGTTTTGATGTCCATTTGGTATATATTGTGAGCCGCATATGCCACAAAGATTCTGACAGCTTCGAGTCTTGCAACTGGTGTAAAAGATTCCTCAAAAATGATTCCCTCATCTTGACCATATCCTTTGGCAACTAAGTGAGACTTGTTTCGTATAATCGTGTTTTCAGCATCAGTCTTGTTTTTCCAAATCCATTTGTCACACCCCGCCAAAGCGGAAACGCGAGGCGTAACATCATGGATATCATCACAACATAATGGCGTCTATAAAGAGAATTCTACATGCAATAAATAAGCAAAGTATAGACACAAAGTGTCATAATAATACCCATAAAACTAATCCAAATCCAAAAGGCGTCTTTATTGATGAAACAAAAGTTCTCGCAAATAGAAACACATGCATAGAAAACCCACAAGCAAACCAAAGGCATTCCCATTAATTTTTCAAACAATGGAAATATTTCACGGGAAATAAATCAGTAAATAAACTCCTTTTGGAACATCATTTATGAGGGTGTTCTCTTTCTTAGCTCTTTCTTTATCTCTTTCTTAATCCCCATTTTTTGATAAGCTCACCTGAAAAAATTGGGATTGCATTTAAACGTCTACAATGAATGTTTGGTGAGGGTTTCATAGAGTCATAGGTATTTTAATGGGCGCGACACGCCAATAACTCGCTTTTGAAATAATTCTCACTGTGTTTAAATAATTAACCATAGGCAAATTAGCAGAAAACATACAAAAAACTTAAAAACCTATCATTACAAAGCTATAAACTGGCCATTTTTTCACCTTTCAAAACCCTCATTTGACGACGCTCTTCGCTCAAAAAGCAAACATCACAATACTATCCCTATCCCTATAAAAATCAAATGAGCGATTTTCACGGCCTTCACTAATTTATATCTATCCAACAACATTGAGGACGGATTGCACGTTCTCATTACTATTAAAATCAATTCCACAAACAAATTGAGACGATCATGTGCTTTCCACTTATTTAAAAACAACCTCCACAAAAAATTCAATGAGGGGATGGGATCACGCTCACTTCTAACAATCCTCAATGCCTTGAGACGGTCACGCTCAAGAACAAAAACAATATCCATATTTCTATTAGCAAGTAAGGGCACTTAACATATACTAACTAGTTCGTTATCATGGCCCATGCTCATTTAAAAAGACATCACATTATCATCTCGGTAAAACTAAAAAATATTCAATTTTAAACTCATTAGCATCATTTTTTCCCCACCCCAAAGGTAAAAACATAAAGAATAAAAAGGTGGGGGGCTATGAATAAAACTCAAACCTGGATGGCTTTAAGTAATTTCTTTAAAACTCCTTGCACTAAAAAAAACACTTAAATAAATATCAAAAAAACAAAAAACGGGCATTGTTACATGCGGGGACTAAGCCCAAAAGTTTTGGCCTTATTGCCTATGTAACAAAATCCATTATGATGGAATTGTTCTTAAAGGTTTGTGTTTATGTTACCCTTATGGGGGTCACCCCCCAGGGGGTACACCCCACCATGCCAAAACATTTTTTTTAACCAATTCGCTTTTTTACATACCTTCTGTAATGTTCAAATACCCATTTTTATCCAGAAAAAAATGCAGGGGAATTTTTAGTGTTAACTATACCATTTTCTAAATAACCCCATTATCCTAATGGACCCATTTATTAAATTTCTACCAAAAATCACCGCAATCAAAATATTATTAGGTTTTTTACTATTCTTCTTGGATATTTTTTTCACTAATTTTATATTTTCCCTTCTTAAGTAGCCCCCCAAATAAAAAATCAAACCTTTTAAAACTACCTATTCAGTTTTTGGATTCTGTACGGATACACACTTTTAAATAAGGGGTTTTCGTTATTTATTTTTTTGGGACTAAAAAACCCTTTACTTTAGGACTCAAATTCAGAAAAGGCTTCTCCCCTTTTGGGGGATTTTTTATATAGAAACTAGCACTAAACTTCTATTTAAGGGGATTGGGGGGCTCAAATTCCTATTCAAAATTTTTAAGTGGGGGCATGTAGGTTGGCTAATCCTAATTCGAATTTTAAGTGGGGGTTTTACACCTCGTAATCTGACCTAAATCTGACCCGAATTTACTGCTTTGACAACTTTTCTTGTAACCAACATTTGAATGACTTCCCGACCTTAAAAACTTTCGAGGCCGGATTTTCTGGAAACTAGACTCTCTGAGCTACAACCTAGGCTCAAGAATCATATCAATTCATGCCTTTATCACCTAGATATCATCAAAACAACACAGCCCTAAATTCTGCCAAACCCTAATTCAAGTTTTAACGCGAATTAAACCTAACCAATTACACCCATAAGCTTCTAATTAAACCCTAATCATTATAACATGTTTATTATATCATTAATTACAGATGTTATGAAACCCTAATTATCCATCATAATAATTATTACATGATTTAATGATAACTAATTAACAAAAGCTTAATTGAAACATACCTAAACCTTGATTCTTGAACAACAAATCACCTAGCTTGATCTTGAATAAATAAAATCTTTTTTTTTCTCTCTGCCCTTGAGTTCGATCGGTTAAAAAAATATGGGGGTTATGAGTTTGTATTTATAGTGTGGGGAAAAAGATCTAGATAATTACCAAATTAGAATCCTAATTATAATAAAATTAGTTTTTCCCTTAATTAGAGTCCTACTAGGATCGGGCTTTATTCTTTTTTTTCTTTTTCTTTTTTTTTTCTAAAATTCGTATTTACTATTCATGTATAAAAAAATATTGTTTTTTATTTTTTATTAGTTAATTAATTACCTTCAATACTTTAAGTTTTTATAAAAACCTAAGCTAATTTGGTAAACCATTTTGCTTATAAACCACTTTCTAAAAATAAATTTTCATTTTCAAATTCACTTTCTATATATGGAAAGTTTACTATCAACTTCCATATTTCAACCACATTATTCCTTTCCCATATCACACACTTTCTATAAACGATTAATCCTTAAAACTAAGTATTGACGTAGCAATGCATGCACACGTCTTTCATATCCATTATCATCACACGTGAACGAATGGAATACTTAACACCAAACTCAAACACACTCAAAATGAGATGCCCATACACCTCAAAATGACATCAAGCACATAATTAACTCACTTAGCCCACATAAATTCACATAGCACAACACTTACACACATAAAAATGAACTCTTAGCCATTTCTAAAGGTTTAAACTAACCTGCTCAAATCACGGTTGTCACATATTCCACCTAGGGCAAGCTGGCCTAACATGGTTGGTACTACCACACTCATAACATGACCTAACAGTTGGGTTTCTAGCATTGACAGGGTTTACTTTCCTTGACACACTTCTACAATCCCTTGCCAAATAACCCAGACAGTTGCAGTTGTAGCATGTGCGACAAAGCCCACCGGGTGCGTGGAAGGAGTTGCAAATGGTACACTTGGGCCAAGTACCTGTATTCTCTCTTCCTACAGGGTTTACAATAGTAGCAAAAGCATTCATAGTCCTAGTCCTCTTATTATCATCCCTTCCACTCCTATCCTTGCTAGGTTCCCCCACACTTCCTCTTTTCTTAACTTTCTTAATTGGTCCATTTCTTAGAGCCTCATCGGTCAGTGCACCAGAAATCTGCATAACCTTTTGTATAGTCTTTGGCTCCGTTGCTGCCACCATCCCACAGATCCGTGGAGCAAGGCCATACACATACCTCTCAATCATCCTACTCTCAGGAGTTACCAAATGCGGAACTAACCTAGCCAATTTATGAAACCTATCAGTATACGCAACATGGCCAACCCCGACCATGGCGTGATTCCACAACTTAGATTCCAACTTTTGCATCTCATGACTAGGACAGAACTCTTGTATCATCATAAACTGAAAGTCATTCCATGACATCCTAACAGGAACTTCCCGACTTAGCGTGCAGATCTAAGAGTTCTACCACGTTAAAGCCTTACCCACAAATGAATCAGCAGTATATTTTACTTTTTGGTCAACACTACAACCACTCATATCATGCACAGACTCCATTTTCTCAATCCAACGAGTAAGACTAATACTTTGCAGCGTCTGCCAAAAGCACGGGGTAAATCGTCCATCTCAATCTGAGTTAATCGTCACTAGAATTTCATTCCTTACTATTATCTCATCAATATAAATCCTTGCCAACTTCACATCTTGAAATTTTCTTGTATAGCTAGAAAATGAGCTAACTTGGTCAGTCTATCGACCATCACCCAAATCAGATCATACTCTATAACAACCCAAGAATTTTCATCAACCTATTTTACTATGATCACAATTGTACAGGGAAATTTATTGCTTTATTACATTACTTGCATTGTCAATATCTCATTAAGCAAGGTAACTTGCATAACTAAAGTAGACAAGCTCACACAACCTATCTATGGCCATCCTGTCTTCATATATGTCAAGCAAACATCACAATATGTCAAGTCAATATCATCATATCCTTATTACAAAGTACATTATTCCTATAATGTACCATTCGCAACGTTATATCAAAACGGGCTTTAAACCGTTATCGTATACCTCTAAACCCTAAATTCCATGAAAGATTAATATCTAAAGTGAATATACAAGCTACTAAAGCATATGACCATGACCAAGTAATATAACATCTCATTTGAAATATAAACTCCCTCTAAGTCAAGTACAAGTCTTATAAAGCACAATGTATAAATCATGAAGCATGAACTCCAAAATAGCCGTTTTACCTCCGTTTTCATTCTAGTTTCTTCATCACCACTTGTGTACAAGCTACTACACTCAATGTACAATGTGTAAACCCTAATTATTCTATTCATAAGCTTTCATACACATTTTTACACTCAAAACCCTAATTTAAAAGTCAGATACCCTTCCCGATTGAGCAAATTAGTAAATCATGACCCGTTTTCTTGGTTTTTATCCATAATAACCCAAACAACACTCAAATAAGTTTGTTATATACTTAAATTAAAACATTAAACAATCATATTCCTATCATCATTTCATCATTTCAACAACAATATTCCAAGAAATAATTAAACACCAGAAAACCTAATTCTAGTTTTTAACCCTAAAATCCTAAAACTAGGCCTAGTCCAGAATCGGAGCAGTCTATAAAACAATAGGATCTGAGGAAATATCAATAGGATTGGATATTAAGTGAAAACACTAGGTTGTAGCCCTATGTCTTGTGATCATTTTGCCGGGGGATATCAACCCGTTTTCGAGTATGGTATGAATTAGTTACAGCCGATAATGGCCATCTAAGGTACGCAGATTGTGCACACCTACTAGTTAAAATGGCTATTTTCTATAATTTTTCTATAGTAACCCTCAAATATGTAAAGAAACGTTGTAGAAGGTACTTCAAATATCTAACAATGCTCGGGTGGTTTTGTTGCTTCACGGAATTCGGTTTGTAAAATGGCACCATTTTACGAGACTGGATGTTGCTGGTCCAAAACAGCCATGAATAAATCAATCCAAAACCACCCCTTAAAAACGTCTTAGAGCCACCATCTCACTTGCATTCTTGCTCTTACTTACTCATCCCCTAGACCCTCTTCTACATCACCCCCATGTGTACTCAACTGTCTCTTCGCATTCCTTTGTCACAGTTCCAACATTACTATAATTGGAACACATATACTTCATTGCTAACTCATCCCCACACTTCTTCTTCTCTATAACCCCAATTGAGCAAACATTCTCTGCTCCATATGATCCTAGGATCATATAAGAAGATCATTCAAGCAAAGCTTTGAAGATTTGAAGCCCCGGGAACAAGATACAAGGCGTACGAGTGGAAATACTACCCGAAACGACCCGTTTCCACCATTTTTGATCCTTGAAGCTCAAACCCAGGTTTTGAATGTTCTACTTCTGGGTTACTACACTCTTTATAAATGTTCATATGATTAAATATACTTCTGGTTTAGTTTCATAACTCAATTCATGCTCATTCTCTATTTTGATCAAAAATCAGTACACCCGAAACCCTATTTGGTTTTTTTAAAAACTAAATGTTATAAATTAATATTGTTATAATCTATCCTAGCATGCTTAACTAATGTTAAAATAACCACTTTATTGATTAATGAAGGAATTTGAACTTAAAACCCGCGCATTTACGTTTTGAAACCCTAATTTGACCCGTTTTGCTTCCTAGCCTAACGAATTGTTATTTTAAACTTGCGTTACGTTAAAACTTCATATTTTAGTTTATTATAACTTATAAATATCTTTTGAAATGTTAACATAAGCTTGCATGGCAATTTGGACATGTTTTGTAATTATAATCCATGCAAGGGGTATATATCGTAACTTTCTGAAATTAATAACTAGAAGGGCTGAATATGTCATTTTATCAAAGTTATAACTAATAGGGGTTTTTTTATGTCACTTGTCAAGTGCAAGGTTTACTTGGTATATCTTTTAAAGTTGAAGGACCAAAGTCATAAAAGTGCAAACTCCAAGGGTAAATTCTGCCACTTTTCAAACTCAAGGGTCTAAAATGTAACATTTTGAAAAAGTATAAAATCATGTTAAAACCTTTACAAGGGACAAACATTTAATAAACGATTCTCGTGCTTTTAACATTGCAGTTATTGATCAAAAACGCTTAAACTGATTATATCGGTATTCACTTACAATTTTTTTATAACTTTAGGAGCTTCATATTAAGAGGTTTCATCTTGGTATTACGTTCTGACTGAGTTGTTGGGTTTACGATTTAAAGTGCCCTAGCTCCTCAAACGTTTACTGAATGACTTCTGAATTATGATGGCCCGAACAGTGATACAATAATTTCAAACTCTTCAATCAAACTCATAACTCTTAAAACTAAAGTTCTAGAGTACAATCTTCCTAAGACTCAACATATTTACTCAGGTTGCGTTGGGGGGGGGGGGGGGGGGGGGGTAACCCATTTTTTTGGCTATTTACTATCATTTTGCTATATCAACCTTCCCGGTTAAGATTGTGATAAGGTCGTCAGCTTTCATTTTGGAATATTTATTACATCTACATATCAGGTGAGATTCATAACCTCGCCTTTACTTATTTATCAACAGCACGATCAACAAATAACTGAGGATACTTAGACTTCATATGGTCTTCGCGCTCCCAAGTGAACTCGGGACCACGCTTTGAATTCCAATGAACTTTCACAAGTGGTATCTTACTACGCTTCAAATTCCTAATCTCACGGTCCATAATCTCTACGAGTTCCTCAACAAAACGTAAAGTCTTGTCGATTTTGATTTCATTCAACGGCACATGCAAATTAGCATCCGCCAAACACTTCTTCAAATTTGACACGTGGAATGTGTCATGCACACTACTCAACTCCTCGGGCAATCTTAACCGATAAGCTACGGGGCCGATCCTTTCAAGGATCTCGAATGGTCCTATGTATCTGGGTGCCAACTTACCCTTCTTTCAAAAACGCACTACGCCCTTCCAAGGCGACACCTTCAATAGTACTCTATCACCCACCTCAAACTCTAACGGTTTACGTCTCTTATCCGCATAGCTCTTTTGACGATCTCTTGCCGCTTTGAGCTTTTCTTTTATCAATACTACCTTATCTGTCGTATCTAGTACTAACTCAGGCCCAGTCAAACTACTCTCTCCAATCTCTGCCCATAGAACAGGCGACCTACATTTCATTCCATACAAAGCTTCAAACGGAGCACACCAAATGCTCGAATGATAACTACAACCAAAATCAATAACACATGCCCTCATTATATCTTCCCAAAGTCTGAATCATACGTTCACTTTGTCCATCCGCTTGAGGATGCTAAGCAGTACTCAAATCCAATCGTGTCTCTAACACTTTCTGCAGCGTCTGCCAAAACCACGAGGTAAATCATCCATCTCAATCTGAGTTGATCATCACCAGAATTCCATTCCTTGCTATTATCTCATCAATATAAATCTTTGCCAACTTCACATCTTGAAATCTTCTTGTATAGCTAGAAAATGAGCTAACTTGGTCAGTCTATCGACCATCACCCAAATCACATCATACTCACTACTTTGACCTTAGAAATTTAGTGATAAAATCCATGGTGATTCTATCTCATTTTCATGCAAGTATCTCAGGTTGTTGCAGCAAGCCAAAAGTCTTTGACATTGCAGCCTTCACCTCTTAAACAAGTCCAAAATTTGCTAACATAGATAGTTATATCCTTCTCTATTCATGGACACCAATACATTTCTACAAGGTTATATTACGTCTTATCCGCTCCTGGATGTACCAAGTACCTTGATGCATGGGCCTCATCTATTTCACTTCCTACTAATGGAACCTAAATATGATCCATAAAGTACAAACTCTCGTCCTCCCTCCTTTCCATATGTCAATCTAACCCATGAAGCCTTTCTGTGAGTATGTTCTCTTGCTTGAACGCCTCACTTTAGACTGCCAATATTATCCCTCTCACTCTATACTGAATGGTCATAGCCACCGCTCGAACACGTCTAGGTTGCACTCGTTCCTTCCTGGATGGTAGTGAATTTCATATTCATACTCACTATATAATTTAATCCATAAAGTACTAACCATCATCTACCCTCTTTTCCATTTGTTGGTCCAGGTCACGCAGCATTTATGATGGCGCGTTCTATACCTTGGACGTCTCACTTGGAGTAGCCAATATCTTATCCTTAACATTTGACTAGATAGTCATGAACATTTCTCTTACTTGTCTTAGTTTCACTCTCCCTTTCAACTCAACGCATCAACCACTACATTCGATTTATCGAAGCGTCACACAAATCATTCTTCAAGGTCTAGAAAGCCTCTTCTCATTCTGCGCCCCACTCATACTTTTGATTCCTCTCAGTTAGGGAAGTATGGGGTTTAATAATCTTAGAAAAGTTTGCGATGAAAAGTAGGTAAGTAACATGCCAATCCTATGAATAATCATATCTTGGATGGTGTCGTAGGTACTTCCTAATTCTTCACTGCCTCACACTAGTAACCTTAGCATACAACTTCTCCTTCCTCAGTAATTCCAACACTAACTTCAAATGAACTCCATGCTTCTCTTCTTAACAAATGACACTGGTGCTCCTCACGGAAAATGACTAGGTCGTATGAAACCCTTGTCTTGCAACTCTCGAAGTTGTTCAGACAATTCTTGCATTTCCAAGGGTGCTAGACGATATGGAGACTTCGCAACTGACGTCGCTCCATGAACCAAATCTATGCGGAACTCAACCTGTCGTTGTGGTGGTAATCCCGACAAATCTTCTAGGAACACATCAACAAAATCCCTCACAACAGAAATATCACCCACTTTCGGTTCATCTACCTTCGCGTTCATTAAAGCTTTAGCGGCTCCTAAAGTACGTTCCCCTTGAACCCTAAGTTTCCTACTACCTTCCAACGGTATTTCAACCACCTTCTCATGACATACTATCACAAACTTCCTCTTGGACAACCAGTCTATTCCCACAATCACATCAAAGCTTCCACGATTCAACGATATCAACGAACTCCAAGGGTTACAACAATCGAATAGGATAACAAACGAATATCGAGTCAAAGGCTAGAATGCATATAGGAGATTCCACATATGCAAGTAGACGTGGATCAAATGACAAGAGAATCCTTTGAAAGAAAGGATACGTATATGCACCGAGTGAAAACGCAACGAAAGAAAACCAACAAGCGTACCACGACAAATGAACACATAGAAAAAAAATCAATACCAAAGACGGAAATTCTTGTACCAATTATCGACTTTACTCGAACGACCAAATTAAATAATGTTTTTATAAAAATCAATTTAAAATAAAGAAGTTACTTTAAGTATAAAAATCATTTTAAAGAATAAATAAAATTGTTTTAAATGTAATCTTTATAAAATTCATTCTGGTTGTCATAAAAAAATCTAGAGACTGTTATCTAATGGTGTATCGTACCTTACCACTATGAATCACTTTAAACCTGCTTTTTATAATAAAATAAAAATCTATTTACAAAGATCATTTTATACACAATTTTCTACAAACACCAACACAATACTTCCAAAGGGTTTTTATAATTAGACATCAATTATAAAATATATCAATTATAAAATATGTTACTCAACAAAGGACACCATAATACCAAAAGGGATCGTAAAACATCGTACAGACTCTAACACAATTCTATTGTTTGAAAACGAAAGAAAATACCAGGAACCATATACTCAACATAGAATCAAACGAGCTCGTACAAGAAAACTCACGCAAGACGTTACGTACCCAAAAGAAAACAAACTCACTTTTATGATTATGCTTATTGTCATTTTTAGCTTAGTCATTATTAGTGTAGTTTTACTTGTTTCTCGTAGTGTAGTTATGATTATTAGCGAGTAGTTTGTTATATGCTTGTTGAGTGAGTTGCGGTTAGTGAAATTAAGTGTGGATTAAAAAGAGACCTGTTGATTAATAATTTTCGGATTATTTAGATTTCTTATTTGAATATTTCGATGGGCAAAAGCCGGAGAAATAATCAAGCATCAAATCTAGTAATTAATATTTATATAAGATGTTTTCAAAATAGACCAACGTCGTGAGAAAATAATATTTTTACGGGTGTTAATTCGTCATCATTTAAAGTAATTTGTACCAAAATAAATGATTGTTTTCAATATAAACCAACATTGTAAGAAAACAGTTTTTAAACGGGTACCAATTTTTTATTATCGTTTTTTTTCACATTTGATGATCTTTTCGCCTCACTTGACAAGCATATCTTTTTTAGTTATATCTTAGCATTATTATAGCTTATTATTATCAAATTAGTATTAAAAACCAAAACCAAAATTAAAAGACATTCAAGCATCAAACGAGGAACATAAACGTAATTTTCAAATTTATCTCTCATTGAGACACGACATCCGAAAGATTGATCATTGTTTGTCCTCAAGCAATTTTCATATCTAACAGGATACTTTCTATACTATTACTATTTGATATTTAGGATATAATATTTTATATTTACTATTTAATCGAATTAGGGACTAAACTCATTAGGTCTAATTTAGTAGTTGAAACCTAACCTATGTCTACTGAGTGAAATGAACTCGCAGGGAGAATTAACAGGAGGTCTCCTTATTAGCTCGTACTCGTAACCAGGAATTAATGCTAAGGGCTCGCCTCATAGGTCAAGGTCGAACAACTACAAGCATTGATCACTTTGCAATCAATCGCGCGCACAAAGCTTAAGACTGTCACTCGCTTAAAACCATTAGTGCACACTTAACCTCATATCAAAACCTAGCAGGGAGTCCAAGGATTTCTAAGCACACTATATAAATTAATAAAGAAATCAATAAAACAACAAGATCATAACTTAATAATCAATGAGATAATTAAATAATTAAAAGCCAAGAACACATAATAAAGCATAATTAATAACATAACAACAACGAATTAAACCGCATGATCCGCTAAATCAAAATAATCATTGCATTAAATTGACCAAAATAAGTTGAAGTATGATTACAAACTGTGTTGAATTAGTGCTCTTGATCCCTTAGTCGAACGTCATGGCAAACCCCGAAAGGTTTGCCCACCACACAATGCGAACAGTGACTTTTCCCTTTTCTTGTTTTGCGACAAAACCACCAGACGAGTACAAGAATACTCTCAAGAATGATTCCATGAATCATTTATATAGTAATTAAATACTTTGGTCCATGTACGAGTTTGATCCCTCGTCTTTAGTGCAACTTTGTAATTAATCATGAAACTTCGTACTATTTGTGCAAAATTGGCCCCTGTGATAACTCATACTTTACGGCGTAACCCCAATACTTGGTTACGCCGTAACACTCCTGACGCGGCTTTCCTTCATTAAGTGATAAAATTGGTTATGACGTAATTAAATCACCCGTTACGCCGTAACCCTTAGTCAGCAACATAATAATTTCCATAATTATATTTTACGGCGTAACCATATGGGACGTTACGCCATAATGCCTCGTCAGCACCAAATCTTCGTATTTAATACTCCCTCCGTCCCAAATTAATAGTCCCTCTTTCTATTTTGGGTTGTCCCAAAATTATTGTCCCTTTCCAAATATAGTTGTGAGTAATGTAGCAAGTTTACCATATTGCTCCTAATGATACTAGAAATTACAAACTTTATTCAAAGCTTTAATTAATTCCATAAGGGTAAAACTGTCATTCTGCAAAAAAAGTAAGAGAGAGAATGCAATAATGATTATGTTTTCTTAAACAGTGTGTTTTTTGTCGGGGGACAATTAATTTGGGACGGAGGGAGTAATTTATTACGGCGTAACTCAACGGGACGTTACGCCGTAATCTCATCCTCGGTATTATTTCTCTTGTAATAATAGGTTACGACGTAATCCCAGGTATCAATTACGCCGTAATTCATGAATAATGCGGATTTTGAAACAAAAAGCAGCTTTTCCGTTCCAATACCTTTATTTACCTGAATTCACAAAATAAATGAAATAAATACCGAATTCATATAAAATTGATATAAAGCAAGGAAATAAACGCGGGAATTTGATATGAAAAAGTATTAAATATTTTATGTTATCAAATATCCCACCACTTGACTTCTACTTGCCCTCAAGTAGAACCTTTTAAATAATTCTCAAAAAGATACCTCCCTAGTTATCCAGGAAGATATGAATTTAAAAATTACCTATGCTAGAAAATTCCAAACCGAGAACCTCACGAAAAGGAAAAACGAATCTATGTGTTTCATTTTTGGTGATCCTTCAACTGCTCAGTCATGGCGAGTATTCTATCATAAGCTTGGCCAGGATACTAATCTCCACCACTAGAGTCTAGATGCAACTGTTTAAAAAGGCAAATGGGGTGACACAACACAAAGGCTTACAGGTTGAATCATTCTCTAAATACAATCTTTACCAAAAGCGTTACACACTTACACCAACAAGGGCGACGAAACCACACATACACATCCGTAACGATGGATGAGACATGTATGATTGCTCTATCCCTCATTTTAGCAAAACCAAAGGTTAGGATGGAGAATGATATATGGTAAGATAAAGACATATGATACACATTTAATGGGTTTTAAATAAAGACAAAAAACAAATAGTTTCCTAAGTTCACAATCTCCCCGTCACTGGTTACATTCAAATCCCATAAGGCAAAAACGAGGGTCAAGAGTCAAGGGGTCTTCATAATACATGAGTTAATGCGTATGAAATATAGTGTAATGCCTCATAATCACCATAACTTAGGCAAGAAAGTTGCATTAACTCGGCCATCGTTAACAATGAGCAAAAAACAATATGCTAAAAAAATTTAAATTTAGACCAAATTAGCACATAATCTCACCAAATACCTCATTTCTATCTCCCTTACCCCACTTAAGATGTACAATGCCCTCATTGTACATATAGATTTATACTAGAAAGGAGAGATAGAAATGTCACGGGTTTATAAGAACTACCCGTTTATAAAGACGGAATCATCGCCAGTTGGATAAGGCGTAAATACTACCACAATACGACATACAAGCTAATTTATAATGATGGCCATCTACTAAACACTTGTTTGCATCCTCTTTATTCTATTTTTTTATGCAAGTCAAGGATACAATTACAATACAGACACATATATACATGAATATCCCCCCACTTGAGATCAACTGTCTTCAAAACTCGTCTTTTCTTCAAATACCCTATATCCTAACCCGCAACTTCAACCAGTGAAACCTAAAATTAACCAGCAACTCTCCGATCATGGACAAAAGAAACTACAGGGTAGGCTAAGGCGATAGGTGTAACGAAACAACATATACTGGGTTAAACACAAGAAAAGGCTCAACAGGGTGTACTAGGGGTATCTTGCACTAAAGATGAGTGCAACAAAGGGTTTAACAAGGGGATTGACTAGTCAGTGTGAGAAGTCAATATACACAAACATAACATGGATGGGCTATTTAGGGTTAATCCTAAAAATTACCTTTTATCACAGCTACACCAATTACACTAGGTGCAATGCTCATTATGGTGGTCTAGAAAAGATATACCAGGCCAAGTTCTAAAGTCTACTACAGCCACTGGCAAACTCATTTTTATTGAATTTATGTATAAGGGGAAAATGAAAAGGCTTATCCTCACATAATTGAATTAGAGGGTATGTGTGCTTAGTAAAGTTTTAACTAGTTAAGTAATGAAAAACATGTCAAAATTTTATTAATGAAACATTTTTCAAAATAAACTAGAAAAATAAAGGCAAATATAATCAAATGGGTGTTTATTTCTAATCCCTTCCCCCCACTTGAGTCAAACATAAGCATATAAAATTTAAATAGGAAGGGTTAGAAATGGAACGGATTACTCCCCTAGATTTGCTTGGTGATATGAAGAGACAACATGCTCTAAGCAATGCTCTAAGTCTTCTTCTTTGAGCAACATCCACCATCACAGGCAACTTCATCATCATCCAGAATAGCATTCAACCAGGACGGTTCGGGATGCTTCCTTGCAGCTTGATTAGTATCCTAGCACCTCGTCCTGTGCATTCCCTGTATAACTGCAAGAAAGACTAATACCAAAAGCATAAACCTGGACAAAAAGCATAATAGCACAAAATATACAAAACTATACAAATAAACCTAACTCACTTTCATAGGAATCACGGTTGCATTTAGCATATGCAACAAGCCTTTTAAACCATTTTGTGGCCCAAGTGGACTAGAGGGAAAAAAAGAAAGAAAAAAAGAAAAAAAAAAAAAAAAAACAAAAAAATAAAAAAAAAAAAAGAAAAGAGTGAAGTCTCGTGAGGGTTTTCAGAGAACATACCCACAAAGTTCATTTATCAATATACACGGTTTTGTAACATTACGCCATAACAAAATTAATTACGCCGTAACCATTATGGTTACGCCGTAACTTTCTGCATTCAGCAACCACTTTACCACATAATATGAGTCGAATGGCCCTCAAAATCCATCCCCTACAAAACCAAGTAAGAAATACAAAACCAACTACAAACTAAACTAAGAGGATAGGTCGGATTGTCTCCCGAAAAGCACTTTTATTTTGAACCGAGTCTTTAAGTTATACTCAAGCCTCCACCATAGGCTTTTTGGACATCTCCACACATGTCCCATCTCCATGTCATCTTGGCTATTACACCAAGATCTCCTCAACCTGTAAGTAATTGCTCAACCTGCACACTAACAAACCCCGTGCATTAAATGTAAAATAAAACTGAGCAAAAGAAGAGGAGCATAAAATATTGGCAAATACTTGACTCAGGAATAATACCACATGAATAAAAACATTAAGGTTATGAGGCTCAACATTAAGACACATGTGGCATTAGAAAACATTTTTAAAGGTTCAAACAATGACCAAACTATTTTTGGTGTCCCAAACTTGGTGTCTAAATACGCTGCAACAAGCACTACCAAGCTACGTCGTAACCAAGCCCGAGATGATTTTTTTTATATATTTTACACAAAACACGTTACGCCGTAAACTGTTAAGCAGTTACGTCGTAATAGAACACGTTACAGCGTAATCAAAAGAGTTACGCCGTAACAACACTCAACCAAACACACAAACATTCAGAAATAGGAGAAGAACAGAAGGACAAGCACTTACAAACACAAACAAATATACATATATCAATCAAACAATCAAAAACAACAAGAACCGTTCCCCAGCAGCGGCGCCATAAACATGATGCGTAATTTCTTTTAACTAAAACTACAACAAATTTTACATTTATAAAACCCTAAGTACCTCGACTATTCCTACGCACTAAAGAGCAGTGTACCCTATTGTGTATAGTGTAGTGATTGGTAAGTACAGGTGTCGACCCAAAAAACGGTTTGTGTCTCTAATCGTCTAATTGATTTTATTATTCTACCCAAGAAAGCAGGAAAGAAAATATGTTTGAGAATTTGAGATTATTGTCTAGCTGTTTTGGTGGTAAGCTTAGCTTGTCGAAAAGGGAATTGGAATAGTGGTGAACAACTACAAAGGAAAAACGTAATTAATTACTATGATCTCTAGTGCAATGTCTTGTCGTAATCTTAAATGTGGACTAAACTCATTAGGTCTAATTTAGTAGTTAAAACCTAACCTATGTCTACTGAGTGGAATGAACTCACAAGGAGAATTAACCTATTCTCAGTATACAGTTATTAAGATTTAATTTAACTTATAAGATACGCTTATTCTAACAGGAGGTCTCCTTATTAGCTCGTACTCCTAACCAGGAATTAATGCTAAAGGCTTGCCTCATAGGTCAAGGTTGAACAACTACAAGCATTGATCACTTTGTAATCAATCGTGCGCACAAAGCTTAAGATTGTCACTCGCTTAAAACCATTAGTGCACACTTAACCTCATATCAAAACCTAGCAGAGAGTCCAAGTGTTTCTAAGCGCACTATATAAATTAATAAAGAAAGCAATAAAACAACGAGATCATAACTTAATAATCAATGAGATAATTAAAAAATTAAAAGCCAAGAACACATAATAAAGCATAATCAATAACATAACAACAACGAATTAAACCGCATGATTCGCTAAATCAAAATAATCATTGCATTAAATTGACCAAAATAAGTTGAAGTATGATTACAAACTGTGCCGAATTAGTGCTCTTGATCCCCTAGTCGAAAGCCATGGCAAACCCCGAAGGGTTTGCCCTATACACAATGCGAACAGTGACTTTTCCCTTTTCTTGTTTTGCGACAAAACCACCAGACGAGTACAAGAATACTCTCAAGAATGATTCCATGAATCATTTATATAGTAATTAAATACTTTGGTCCATGTATGAGTTTGGTCCCTCGTCTTTAGTGCAACTTTGTAATTAATCCTGAAACTTCGTATTATTTGTGCAAAATTGGCCCCTGTGATGACTCATACTTTACGGCGTAACCCCAATACTTGGTTACGCCGTAACACTCCTGACGCGGCTTTCCTTCATTAAGTGATAAAATTGGTTACGGCGTAATTAAATCACCCGTTACGCCGTAACCCTTAGTCAGCAACATAATAATTTCCATAATTATATTTTACGGCGTAACCATATGGGACGTTAAGCCGTAACGCCTCGTCAACACCAAATCTTCATATTTAATAATTTATTACGGCGTAACTCTACGGGATGTTACGCCGTAATCTCATCCTCGGTATTATTTCTCTTGTAATAATAGGTTACGACGTAATCCCATGTATCAATTACGCCGTAATTCATGAATAATGCGGATTTTGATACAAAAAGCAGCTTTTCCGTTCCAATACCTTTATTTACCTGAATTCAAAAAATAAATGAAATAAATACCGAATTCATATAAAATTGATATAAAGCAAGGCAATAAAGGCGGGAATTTGATATGAAAAAGTATTAAATATTTGATGTTATCAAATATCCCCCCACTTGACTTCTACTTGCTCTCAAGTAGAACCTTTTAAATAATTCTCAAAAAGATATCTCCCTAATTATCCAAGAAGATATGAATTTAAAAATTACCTATGCTAGAAAATTCCAAACCGAGCACCTCTCGAAAAGGAAAAATGAATCACGCTCATACTCTCACTAATCTATGTGTTTCATTTTTGGTGATCCCTCAACTGCTCACTCATGGCGAGTATTCTATCATAAGCTTGGCAGGATACTAATCTCCACCACTAGAGTCTAGATGCAACTGTTTAAAAAGGCAAATGGGTTGACACAACACAAAGGCTTACGGGGTGAATCATTCTCTAAATACAATCTTTACCAAAAGCGTTACACCAACAAGGGCGACGAAACCACACATACACATCCGTAACGACGGATGAGACATGTATGATTGCTCTATCCCTCATTCGAGCAAAACCAAAGGTTAGGATGGAGAATGATATAGGGTAGGATAAAGACATGGGATACACATTTAACGGGTGTTAAATAAAGACACAAAACAAATAGTTTCTTAAGTTCACAATCTCTCCGTCACTGGTTGCATTCAAATCCTATAAGGCAAAAACGAGGGTCAAGAGTCAAGAGGTCTTCATAATACATGAGTTAATGCGTATGAAATATAGTGTAATGCCTCATAATCACCATAACTTAGGCAAGAAAGTTGCATTAACTCGGCCTTCATTAACAATGAGCAAAAAATAATGTGCTAATTTTTTTTAATTTGGACCAAATTAGCACATAATCTCACCAAATACCTCATTTCTATCTCCATTCCCCCCACTTGAGATGTACAATGCCCTCATTGTACATATAGATTTATACTAGAAAGGAGAGATAGAAATGTCACGGGTTTATAAGAACTACCCGTTTATAAAGACGGAATCATCGCCAGTTGGAAAAGGCAAAAATACTACCACAATACGACATACAAGCTGATTTATAATGATGATCAGCTACTAAACACTTGCTTGCATCCTCTTTATTCTATTTTTTCTTTTTTTATGCAAGTCAAGGATACAATTACAATACAACAACATAATAATTTCCATAATTATATTTTACGGCGTAACCATATGGGATGTTACGCTGTAATGCCTCGTCAACACCAAATCTTCGTATTTAATAATTTATTACGGTGTAACTCAACGGGCCGTTACGCCGTAATCTCATCCTCGGTATTATTTCTCTTGTAATAATAGGTTATGGCGTAATCCCAGGTATCAATTACGCCGTAATTCATGAATAATGCGGATTTTAATATAAAAGAAGCTTTTCCGCATCTTTTCCGTTCCAATACCTTTGTTTACCTGAATTCACAAAATAAATGAAATAAATACCGAATTCATATAAAATTGATATAAAGCAAGACAATAAACGTGAGAATTTGATATGAAAAAATATTAAATATTTGATGTTATCATATTTATTTTATAACTAACGTTAATAGATGTATTTATAATAGATAAAGAGTTTCTTATGCTATATGCGGCCGTTGATCATTATTGATGCTGCACATCTTAAAGGGACTTATCTCGACACAAACATTTTATTATTGGAATGGATGGGAACATCCAAATCATACCTATTGCTACTGGTGTAGCCCAAGGTGAGACTAATGAGTCGTGGACCTGGTTTTTGAGCAAGTTGAAAGATTGCATTGGGGAAGTACCAAATTTAACAATTATATCTGATAGGCATTATGCGATTACACATGCATGCAAGAACGTGTTTCCAAACTCTTCTCATGCTTATTGTTGTCGTCATTTGATGGTGAATTGCAATATGCAAAGGGACAATCTAAATGGTCTATACTGGAAGACATGCAAAGCCTACACAATTCTCGAATTTGAGAAATTAATTTCTTTAATTCGTTGTGTACGACTGGATGCTCACAAAAAAACTTATCGAAGTTGGGTTTAGCAAATGGTCTAGGGCACTGTGCCCTACAACAAGATACAACTACATGACATCAAACATCGTTAAATCAGTAAATACGTTAACAAAGGATGTGCGAAAATTACCAATCACATCGCTAATGGATTGGTTTAGAGATCTACTTCGAAAGTGGTATTATGAACGTCGAGCTAAGCATCAAGGTATGAATTAGTAATATTGAATTGTTTATTTTCGATAGAACTAGTTTGTATCCTAAATAACATGAAGCATTCGTAATTTTTTTATTAGATGCATCAGATGATAAACTTATAGAATGGGCAACTGCAAAAGTAAAACGTAGAATGTTAAAGAGCAATAATTGGACGGTTAAGGGGGTTCATGAAAGAAAAGTTAATGAGATACGAGAGCACAAAAAACATGCTGTTTATTTAGAAAAAGGTGAGTGTACATGTCAAAAATGGCAACTATCGGGTTTACCATGTAGTCACAAACGTGCAATGGCCAGATTTGCAGGTTTACGTAGTGTAGCTCAGCTGGAAAAACCTTGGTTTTTAAATAGAAATCTTAAAGGTACATACGCAGGGATAATCTATCTTGTACGAGATGTATCGAGTTGGCATACTCCAGATGATTTTCTACTTCTTTTGCCATCGATACTGGGTAAGAACCTGCCTGGTAGATCAAAAAAGAAAGACTGCATACCATCACAGGGTGAGGGATGGAAAAATAATAAGTGTGGAAGGTGTGGTTCTAAGGGACACAATCGAATGGCTTGTAATGTACCAGTGCCTAAAAACCAAGTAAGTATTACATTCTTACACTAACTTTGTACCTTGAAAAAACTGATAGACAACTTAGTTTGTTGTTATTTTCAGACAACTGGTTCAAAAAGGATAAAGTCTACCAATGACCTATCTATAGACTCTCAACCTCACCAGGATCATCAACAGCCAAATCAAGGTTATAATGTGCAAATGATGTATGAGCCACAACCCGAAACAAATAATATTGATGCTATGTATCAGACGCAACAAGAATTCCAAGAACCTTATTCAAGTGATCCTAACTTAGACTATTTGTCATAGTGGTCTACTCCATACAGCTTCTTGAACTAACTACTCAATCAGTTTGTATGTTTCTACTTATAACTTGGATTTGTTAAGGAATACGTGTGAACTATTTGAACTTAAGTAGTTACTTTTCTTAAACGACTCATCCTTTGTCCACTAAATGTAATGCACATCATATAAGTTTCTGCATAAAACACCAGTAAACTTACTATGTAGTTTTTTTGGGTACATTATTTCAATCATTATGTGGCAAGACATGTGGGTGGAAATGGGTCAAAAGCAGATTGTCTATAATCTGGGTCACCTCGATTCAGATTTTCTATAGAAGGGGATCTACCTAAACTTAATTGGGTTTAGCACAGATAGCAGGAGTAAAGCTAGCAAACCTTTGACGACGACATTGGGTACCCAAACCACCCAAGGAAGACATGTCTAGACGACTATCATTGTTCATAGAAGCTGTCTCTGTGATAGAGCAGTCATCTGTAAAACAAACGAACATATAAGAACTGGCATTTGCAAATTAAAACCAGAAATCAGTTAAATCAAACAAGCAATTCCACAAACTTTCAAACACAACCAATTTTCATTTTCTTACTTTTCATTCTTCAACCCGTCTTACTTTGACAAAGCATAACTAAAACTTGATAACAACTACATGCATAAACAATCATGGAACACACAATAGCATAACTTCATTAGCCACTCATTATATCCCCAAACCATTCATAACATAAACAGAAAAACCATAATCATAATATATAAAAAATAAAATAGCACACAAACATTTGGATTTAAACCTTAATTTTCATATTCATTACCAACCAAAAGTTACATACAACTAAAACCATAATTTCCATTTCATGAGTTGTGGTGTGATAAACTAAAACCACAACCTACAACTTAAAAACATTAAACAAGCTTAAACAACTTCAAAACATTAACCAAACTTAAACCATGAACACCTGAACCAAAAGAAACCCATCCCCATCCCTAAACATCGTCACTATCAGCCTGTATAATTTTCACATTTCCTTCTTTCGTGGCAATTCTATCCTCAGCCTAAGCAATTGCATCATTCAAGCCCATCAGCTTACTATTTTCATCACGTATTTCATCCCTAAGGCACATCAAAGTATCAAAAGCATCATCTGCATCTCCTATAGCTTCTATTTTAGCTATCAAAGCGTTTAACTGAGCTATGCAATTTCTGGCAGTTTGGGTTTCTTCACACATGATGTTAATGAAACGGCGGGTTTCAGCAATCTGTTGAAGAAAGAAAAACTTCATGTATTTTGGCAAAGACGTCTCACCGCTGAAATCAATAAGATCATCAGTCACCCGCCTTGCCAATATGTTTGATGGTCTAGCGGCTTCCATTGGAAAATAAGTTTGGGGAAGACCTAAGGGAGTAGTTGTAGAGGAAATGATCTGATGAAAACCCTAATTGGAAGTATGTAAGACTGATTGTAGAAGAATTGATGAAGTGGGCGTATATAAAGGAGATTTTTTAGTGGAGATAGATGCAGCCTACCATCAAAGCGCGGGAACGTCAGTCGGCGTTTCAGAATAAACCATTAATCAACAACTTGACTAACTTAAATGAGTCAATAAGACAATTAATGGAATGCACAGATTAACACATTTCAATTCATAAAATGAACAAAGTAAATCCCCACACCTTTGTCCTTCTAGACCTGGGCTAGTAAACTATTCATACCCTCAAATAGGCCTTATTTGGGCTAATGCATACAAGTCTTAAAATTAATACGGGCCTCCATATTCTAAAGCCCAAAGGGTGTTTGGTTTTAGTTATTAATTGCCGGTACAAATGCCAATCTTTTAACTAAAACAACCAACACTAATGACATAATTTACTTCTCACTTTGACTATTAGCTACCCACAACCAAAAAAACCTAGGTTAAATTATCTAGAAATAAATGGCAGACTGAAAATCACAGGTTTTGCAAAATTTTAAAGTAACTAAAGACATGGTAGATTATGTTAATAAAGAGTATGGTATAAGTTGACTATTCAACAATGAGGTTAGTGATGAGATACTAGATGATTTATTGAAAAGAGTGTATGAAAACCAACAGAGGGTTAAAGGTTAGTGTTCGCAACCACATGCATTTTGTTTTTCATATGAACATATAACTGATTCATGTAGATAAAAAACTAAAGGGATTTTTTTAATATATTTAGTTTTTTCCTATCTTTGTAGATGATAAAGCAACAAGAACTAAAATTATTGATGATGTTGACAAGGAAAATCTTAATGTAGAAGTTGTGCTTAACAAGCCAAAAAACAATAACCTAAAGGGAAAAGGTAATAGTTGATTTTACAATTTCTAAAACTCTTAGGGATGGTAATTTATGGAATAGCATTATAGGAATTGTACTTTTTGCAAACTTATTTAATATTGTAAACACACATTATTCATCGAAACACCCCTATCCAGATATAATTATAATGAATTGAAACAAAGTGTCTTTCCATGTAAGGGTTTATGAGTGACTCACAAACCCTTTATAGTTTACTTATACCATTTGCAAAGTTAAATATAATGAGTTTAAGCAATTTACCATACCTCTAACCCCTATATGTGTTTTGTTCCAGATTCCATATAAAATGTTAAAGGGGTGTTTAGATGGTATATTCAGCAATAAAATTACAGATGATTGGGCTTCATGTTGTTTATTTGAAAGTACTATCTTTAAGACATCCATTTCATATGAAATTTACTAATTACATCTTACGTGCAGAACTCATAATATTGGACTCAGACACTTGTAATTCTAATGATAGTTGGGAACCAACAAAATCTGTTAACAAAATTACCTCAAAGTCTATATTGAAAGGTAAACATGGTACAAGCTCTATTAGTTTTAAAGGAAGAAAAGGTTCACCATCCAAAAAAGGTTCATACTCTAAATCTACAAAAACTAAACCTTGCAAGGTTTTAAAATTTATTGATGATTCAAATTCAGATGATCATGGGTCTGTGTTTAGAGGTAAACGTGGGAAAAGCTTTGTTTATTCAAAAGGAAAAAAATGTTTAGTCTCGAATAAAGGAACATGCTCAAAAAAGGTTCATGTTCAAAATCTGAAAACACTAAACCTTCAAATGTTATAAAGTTTTATAATGATTCAAGTTCATATGAGTATGGGTCTGTGTTTAGAGGTAAACCTAGGTCAACTTCAAAAGGTGTTGGAGCTCCAAAACATTCCAGGGTTAAACAAAGTAAAGGCAAAAGGAAGATGGTTTAGCATTAGCCTTTGTTGGTATACCTGGTGTTTGTGAAGCTTTTGTTCATCTGCTGACCTGCTGTTTGTAAAGCTTTTGTTCTTCTTTTGTGTAGTTTAAAACTTATGGATTGTATAACAATAACTATTATATGTTTTTATGGGGTGTATCCAGTCTATATGGATATTTAACTTTATGGTTTTTATGAAATGTAATAGTTGCACCAGCTGCAACACTTATTCTGCAAAATTTATGGGTACATTATTTAAGCATTTTCCATATTCTACTTAGTAAAGGATGAAGGAAATATGTTTACAAAACATGGCCTTAATAAATAAGGATTAGTCACAAACTTGGCCTTAATAGTATGTTTGTGCACACAAAAGATATGCTTACAAAACATGTGCTTAATCATAAGTTTTAGCACAACATACATATTATTACAATACTTTCTTGCATACTAATGAAAAACAGGAAATACATGTTACCTAAATACTTATAGAGTAAGGTTGATATTTAACAATGATCTTTGAGATCATTTTTAAATGAACAACCAGTATCTTTGAGATCATCATCGACACAGCTTCATTCAACCTAATCACAGTAACTAATCTTTCATAGTTTGATCTAACAGATTTTCTTAAGCTAAGCATCTTCGACCTCTTTATAATTGCTCTCATTCTTGTAAACTTGATCATACTTTTACCCTTCCTTTTCAATAGCAATGACAAAGTAGTTGTTGGACAAGACACAACATCATCCAATATTACATCATTTGAAAACTCATCTTTACTCTTACCCGGATGTGAACAATCATCGAAACCCACATGTTCATCTATCCAATCAAAGCCTTTAAAAGAACCGCCAACATCAAAGCAACCACCACCATACACGTCCTCATATTTCCAATAATCAAGAGGGTTAAAGTGATCATCAACACAGTCAGCA